>JAWWME010000004.1:0-29477 GCA_035047425.1 Eurycea quadridigitata
CATCAGCGACGCCAGCTCTGTCGACGAAGCAAGCCCCGTCGACGGAGAGACCGTCGACAGAGGTGACTCTGTCGTCACACCCATCAACGAGGCCTATGACTAGCACCCCGTCGTTAGGTCAGGTACCTGTCTCGTTGACGGCAACTACGCTGACCCCTATTATTGGCGAGCCGGTGGTGACGCTGGACACAGATGAGGAGGTCATCGACCCTGGGGGCCCATCGAACTCAGCAGAGGAAGTGGTAATGGCGGTATCTAAAGTGTTGGAACTTCACCGGCGTGAGATGGACGCACGAGATGAGGCGTGGGAGAAGCGCCAAGGAAAGATGGCGAAGGCTGCAGAGGCGCCTCCTGCTCATCCTGGCTAAGGCAAAGGTAGACCATCCACCTAAGCAGCCTGTTTCCCCCATCTTCCCTGCCCGCCCTCCAGTGGACTCCCCCAGGGAGGACCCAGTATCCTCGTAAGAGGAGAGCTCCGAGCCATCTTCGGACGAAGGACAGTTGCCAGATAATGACTGGGATAAGGACTTACCCAAGGGGGCCCCGATCTTCGTGCCCACATCTATGCCCCCTAACAATCCTGTGCAATTCACGGACCTGGTGGCTAGGGCTGCGGCCCAATTTGACATTGTCTTGCCTACGGAGGAATCCAAGACAAGCATCCTACTTGAGAAACTACCACCTGCTATGAAAGCAGTGAAGTCCCTGCCCATGGACCAACTTATCTGGAGTAAGGGATGTGAGGTCCTGAAAACCACCTCTTCTGTACCAGCGGTACGATCTCGGCAGGAGAAGAAGTATCAGGATCCTCCTTCAGACCTGATGTGTGTCAGATATTTTTAGGAGGTCTGGTATGTTATGTAGTGTAGCATAGGTGCCCAGGTAACCATGGTAAGTATGGTTATACAGGTAGGTACCCTGGTATAGTGTTAGCCAACCAAACTAAGGTTTCCATACTTAAAAACTGTGGTCCAACTATAGATTGCACAATAGGGAACATACTAAAATAGTGTTAAAGTGACTTGTCAGTTTAGGATTTTATTGAGTCTGGGATGCATTTATTGTTATATTTAATGTTAGTGTGTGCACCCAGCCTAGTGTTATATTGTGGCGAAATCTGTTTTTAAATGTATTACATTTTTCTAAATTAATGCTAGTATCTGTTTTACATGGCAAAAATCCCCAAAAATGTTTACTCGAATGTAAGGGTTAGTAAAAATGATTTAATTAATTAATGTGTAGTTAATTATTTATTACATGGTGAGTTGTGTTATGGTTTTTTTTGTTAGTTTGTATAACCAGCAGACTTTCCACAATTTTCCTATGATGCAATGATGTAATAAGAATTAATGCATATTAATTTTATCAGTTTAATGGACTCCATGGGTTTCTATGGGAAACCTATGGTAGTCACTCATGCATGAAAACTGTAAGTCCAAAATTATTTTCATATGTTTAAAATCGTGCTCATGTATTATCAGTGTAGAAAAATACATGTGATGATTCTAAGTGATAAAAAGCATTTTTGCAGTTAATGATTTACTGTTATAAATTGAATAACATTACATGTTCTTGACATATGTTGCACATGTGTAACACGCATTTTACTATTTTTCTAAAGGTCTCCCTATTTTTAAGTATTTTTGGAATCACTTTGATTTCAAATTATATTTTATTTTAAGATGCTGGGATTTATAGTATTAATCTATATGTTTAATGTGTAACATCTGTAAGAATTTTTTTTTAAAAAATCACAAACGTGTGGGGATGGGTGTGATCTTGACCAATAAAAGACGCAGAGAGATGGGATAGATGCAGCTATTCTTTATTAGGTAGCAATGGACGACAGGACTCCAAGATAGTCGATGGCAAAAGGGGGGTATGGGCCCTAGTTCCAGGACGTTTGTTTCACGCCAGGGTGGGTCCTGGATGTGGATGTTCTGTTCCGGGCTGGCGTTACCCTCATGCCCGCCAGGCAACAGCTTGTGCAACTCCCTGTTGCTGAATGGGCGGCGTTGCCTTCACGAGGCGGATACTTAGTTCGGACAAAGTCTTTCGGCTGTGGGCAGCTGGCGTTTCTGCACACCAGCGAAGGTCTGTTCTGCCAGCAGCACGCTGCCCCGGTGGCGTTAACTTCACGCACCATCGAACAGTGTTCCCACGGTTCCTCCTTTGTTGGTGCCCGCCTTCCACTTTAAAGTTCCTCTTCACCCTTACTTCCAGCAGTCGCTGATAGGGCGGATGCATCCGCGCCTCCCTCGGCGCCGCCTCTTTCCTTTCCTGATTCTTCCAGCCCGTGGAGCAGCTGGTGCTTGGGGGAGAGGTTGTGGCTGGCCACGCCCCTCTCAGATCTTCAATGTTTACTGCCTGTAGGTAGGGAAAAGGGGAAGAGGATATTTAATGGGTGGGCACTCCCAACACTGCCAGATCCCTCCCGCCGTATTAAGGTGGATAACTGAGGGGGCCACCTCCCTGGCCTGTGCCATAAGAGTGGCACCACCATATCGGGCAGGACTCCCAGACTCCCGGGGCGTGTCTATGGTAGGTTCACAGAGGTCAGGATTGGGGTGTGACAGTCCATCATCAAAGGCCCTATCACATACAGCCACCCTCGGACACAGGCCACCGACAGCGGTGCGGGACAGGTAATGAACATCCTGAGCCGCACCCCTCCGGTGGACCACATCAAAACAAAACGGTTGGAGGGCGAGAAACCACCAAAGGACCCTGTCATTAGAATCCTTAGCTTGGACATCCATCTCAGGGGAGCATGGTCAGTGACTAAGGTGAATCTGCGGCCCAGCAAATAATACCGAAGAGTGTCCACTGCCCATTTAATGGCCAAGCCCTCCTTTTCCACGGTGGCATAGTGTTTCTCCCTCGGGAACAGTTTGCGAGTCAGGAAGAGGACTGGGTACTCCTCGCCTGTGACAGCACTGCGCCCAAGCCAATGTCGGAGGAGTCGGTCGGTCTGGAGGACAAAGGGTTTATTGAAGTCCACTACACGGAGGACCGGATGAACGCATATGGCAGCCTTTACCTGCTGAAAAGCCCGGGCAGCGTCCTCCGACTGAACCAGGCGGGTGGAGCGTGACTTGTTCAGTAAGTCTGTGAGAGGGGCAGCCAGGGTGGAATAGTGGGGAATGAATAGCCTGTAGTATCCAGTGAAACCCAAAAATGCCCTTAATTCTTTCTTTGTTTGTGGAAATAGCATCTGTTTTACAACCTCAACCTTATTGAGTTGGGGTTTGACCACTTCCCGCCCTACCACATAGCCCAGGTAGTGGACCTCTCTCTGGGCCAAGGTGCACTTCTTTGGGTTGGTAGTCAGACCCGCTGCCCTGAGGGTAGTGCATACAGACTGCAGGTCCTTGAGATGCGTGGCCGAACTGGGGCTATAGATGACAATGTCATCAAGATATGCGCCAGTGTAGCCGGAATGGGGGCATAGCAGGCTGGCCATCAATCTCTGGAAAGTGGCCGGGGCACCATGCAACCCAAAGGGCATCCGCTTGAACTGATAATGACCTCGCGGAGCACGAAAGGCCGTTTTTTCCTCATCACAAGTCTTCACTGGGATCTGCCAATACCCCTTAGTCAGGTCTAAGGTAGAGATATATGCCGCATTGCCTAATGATTGTATGAGATCATCAACACAGGGCATGGGCTAAGCATCGAATTTTGAAATTGCATTTAATTGCCTAAAATCTATACAGAATCTGGTACTCCCATCAGACTTTGGAACCAATACTATAGGGGAAGACCAGACACTGACTCTCCGCTATTATTCCGCTCTCAAGCATGGCCTGTACCTCGGAGTCCACTGTTAGTTTCCTTTCAGGAAGACGGTAAGGTTGACACCTCCTTATCACACCTGGGGGTGTGTCAATGAATTGTTCGACCATCCGTACAAGGTCAGGCTCTGGGGAAAAAAGTCTTGGTTCAGTCGGAGGAAGTCCCGTAGGTCGCGGCACTGGTCCGGGGTCAGGTCAGGACTTAGGAATGGACCAGACTCGTCAGCATCCTTGACAAGCAACGATGGAGCCGAAACTCTCGCGTTACATTTCTTTAGAAGGTTTACATGGTAAATCTGGGACTGATTTCACCTGTCCCCTTGTTGTACCCTATACATGTCATTCCCCAAGGGTTCAAGGATTTTATAGAGTCCCCTCCAGGCTATGGACATGCCATGGGTGGGAGAGGGAAGCAACACTAACACCTGGTCCCCCACCTGAAATTGTCGATGCCTAGAACCTCTGTCATACCTCTCCTTCTGTTGGCTTTGAGCTTGGGTAAAATGGGTATGGGCTATATTGCTCACTACTTTCATACGGGCCTTCAACTGCTGCACATACACAGATTTGAGGTTGGTTTTAGACTCATCTACCTAGCCCTCCTTCAAAATGTCAAGTAGGTCTCACGGTTGTCGCCCAAACTCCAACTCGAATGGGGACACTTTCGTGGAGGCCTGAGGAGCAGAACTGACTGCAAATAAAAGCCAGGGAAGCATCCTGTCCCACTGTCTTTTATCCACTTCCATAACTTTCAGCAGCATACTTTTGAGGTTCTGGTTGAATTGCTCAACCAAATCGTCTGTTTGCGGGTGATAAACCGAAGTACGGATTGGACATATGCCCAGCTGGTCCTCAACTTCCCTAAACATGGAGGACATAAACTGGGTTCCCTGGTCAGTAAGGAGCTCTCTGGGGGAAACCAACACGGGAGAAATAGGGAACTATAGTGTCGACCACTGCCTTGGTGGTAATTTGTCTCAGAGGTATGGCCTCAGGATATCGAGTGGCATAGTCAGCCAACACTAGAATATACCAGTGTCCTCTTGCCGTTGAGTCTAAGGGCCCAACGATGTCCATGCTGATTCTGTTGAATGGGACCTGAATCAATGGTAAGGGATGAATCCATGGTAAGGGATGAAGAGGGTCTTTTGACGGTCTAAGAGTCCCATACAGTTGACATGTTTTACACGAATTGCAATAGTCAAGGGTCTCCCGGTACACCCCTGACCAAATAAATCTGCTTAAGATGAGGGCAAGGGTTTTCTGGTGTTATAAATGCGCAGCGCCTTGCTCATCATTGGCTATTTCCAGGATTTGGTGTCTATATGGTCGGGGCACAATCAACTGGGACACAGGACCCCCTTCCCCCCTTCCCCTTTACTTTCCGGTACAATAAGCCTTTCTTATACGTAAAACATGGAAAAGCACTTGCCTGACTCAGTTCTTGAGCAGTCTCCCTGGCATTTTTCAATGTTTCATCCTGGTCCTGGGCTTCCTTGAATGGTGTATCCAGGGGGACTCCCCAATCATCCCAAAAGGCACACATACGGAACTGTCTTTTCTCTCTACGTCGTTGGGCTTTTGGTTTCTTCTCGCTGCTAGGGGACAGGTCCCATACAAAATCAGCATATGGCATATTGTCTAACCCTTCATTTTGCTGTAGGAGCTGCTGGATTTTAACCACCTGTCCCGGGTGGTCCGTCCCTATTATAACCTCATCCTGCAAGTGAGTTAGGACCGCAGCCTTAACTATAATTTCCTCTTCCCCCACAGCGAACCGGGGTTCTAGCTAACGGGTAGGCCCTCCTATCCCCGTGGATACAGGTCAAAGTCACTTGTTTATTGGGCACATAGTCCTCGGGATCCACCAGCTCGGCAGGTACAGCTGATCGGGGACTTCCGGTATCCAGTAAGGTTCTCATTATCTGGCCATTCTTGGTAAAAGGAACTTAAAACAGTCCGTCAGAGTTCAAAATGGTGGCGGAAGCTGCCTCCTCGATATCCATCTTCTCGTCCTGCCTGGGGCAGAACCGAGCGATATGCCCCTTCTCGCCACAATTATAACAAGTTAGAGGAGTAGGATATACAGGAACTGAGGAGGAGGTCGTGTCCACATTATTATTATTATTATTATTATTATTATTATTATTATTATTATTATTATTATTATTATTATCAAAGCTTAGATAAAGCGCTGAGGGCCAAACGGCTTTAAAGCCGTTTATACCTACCTCAGGATTCCATGGCCAAGGCCTCTAGGCCCTTCGGCGGTTTTCCGAACCCCTTTTGCTACTGCGGGTTTCGGATCACTGGCAGGCTTTAGAGTATTTAGTACCAGTCGTTTGGTGCTTCTATGGAAGGCTGTAGCCATCTCGATCGCTTCCTGGCTTTCCACATCAGGATGTTGTCTCAACAACCGCTGGAGAGAAGGAGGCAGCGACTCCAGGAATTATTCTAAGTATATGGCCTCCATCAACCTCGTCTTTGGTCTTCTCTGCTGGGGTGAGCCATCGGTCGACGGGATCGACGATGCAAAAATACAACGCTCTTGGCGTGTCAGTAGGACCCAGCTTCTCAGAGCGTGCTTTCAGGCGATAGGCCTGTGGGTCCAGCCCCAGTCTTTCGAGGAGTATACGTTTTACTTACTGGTAGGGCGTCAGGCCGGCAGGATTGGCTGCTTGATAAGCTGTCTGCAGAGGCCCGGTCAACAGGGGAGCAATGTAGTCGCTCCATTGATCTTCTGGCCAGTCAGCCTGGCGCGCAACCCTCTCAAAGTTTAAGAAATACGCCGGGTCATCGCCTTTCTGGAAACGAGGAAATTGGCTGGGAGGGGCCGCAGGTTTTCTTCTGGCTGTAAGAAAAGCTTTGGCGATTTTGTCAAGCGCGACCTTCTGCTGCTCTTGGCTCGCTTCGTAGGTTTTCAAAAGGAGAGCCCGGTCGGCGGCTGCTTGATCTTGCATCTGGAGTTGTCCCTCCGCAAGGGACTGGACGAGACGTCCCATCGTGGGTTGTGGCTGATGCTGCTCACTGTGATCACAACACTGCCACCACTTGTGATCTTGACCAATAAAAGATGCAGAGAGCTGGGATAGAAGCAGCTATTCTTTATTAGGTAGCAGTGGACGACAGGACTCCACCAAGGTAGTTGATGGCAAAAGGTGGGGGTATTGGCCCCAGTTCATGGACTTTTGTTTCACGCCGGGGTGGGTCCTGGCTGTGGATGTTCCGCTCCGGGCTGGCGTTACCCTCACGCCCACCAGGCAACAGCTTGTGCAACTCCCTGTTGCTGAATGGGCGGCGTTGCCTTCACGCCGTGGATACTTCGTTCGGACCAAGTCTTTCGGCTGTGGGCAGCTGGCATTTCTGCACACCAGCGAAGGTCTGTTCTGCCAGCAGCTTGCTGCCCCGGTGGCGTTAACTTCACTCACCATCGAACAGTGTTCCCACGTTCCTCCTTTGTTGGTGCCCGCCTTCCTCTTTAAAGTTCCTCCCCACCCTTACATTCAGCAGTCGCTGATAGGTTTGATGCATCCGCGCCTCCCTCAGCGCTGCCTCCTTCCTTTCCTGATTCTTCCAGCCCATGGAGCAGCTGCTGCTTGGGGGATAGATTGTGGCCAGCCACGCCCCTCTGCGATCTTCAATGTGTTTACTGCCTGTAGGTAGGGAAAAGAGGGAGAGGATATTTAATGGGTTGGCACTCCGAAGACTGCCAGATCCCTCCTGCTGTATTAAGGTGGATAACTGAGGGGGGGCACCTCCCAGGCCTGCGTCGTAAGGGGAACCACCATAGCGGACCAGACTCCCGGGGCGTGTCTATGGTAGGGTGCACAGAGAGGGCAGCATTGGAGCGTGACGGGCGCTCATCAAAGGCCCTGTCACAATGAGTTTAGGATGTTTTCAATGTCCATAACTTACCCCTGGATAGGATTCCACTGCGTTTTGTTGTGTGAAGCCGTCGTGTTGTTTACAGCCTTTGGGTATGTAGATTAGGTCACTGGGGCACTCCCAAGGCTTCCCAGCGGAGCTGGAGCCTGGGGGTGGCTAGGAAAATTCGAAAATACCAGCTGGATGACGTAGGATTCACAACTGGAGACGAAGAGCCCTCCAGAGAGGTGGGAAAATTCAGGTACAGTAACAGAGAATACTGATTTTTGCTAAAATCAGTATTTCCAGTTATGGAAGTCAGAACGGATCTATACTAGGCAAGTATGTTACCAAGTGTGGCAACTCCCACTGTATGTAATCTGGAAGGATTATTGCAGTGCAAAATGGAGTTACACAATTAAAAGTGCTTAATACCTAGTAAAAAGCATTTTTATTATCTGAGCTCACTTTAGGTGAATCAGATGGATGTAAGCTGCAGAGCGACCTGTAGTTGACTAGAAAATACCTTGTATTTTCTGAGGAAATAACAGTTTTCCTAAAAAGAGAACCCCTGGGTTCTCAATTTTGAGTTATACTCTGAGAGAGAGTATTTTCTCAAAGGAACAAAGGTGTAATAACCAAAGTTCCGACTTTAGGTTAAATAACCTAAAAGTCCAAAATAAAATGCAAAGAACAATCGAAGGAAAAAGTGACTCACTGCTGGTCTGTGATGTCACCATCTTGGAGGATGTCTCTGGGGTGGAGACAACTTGCAATAAATGCAGTGTCGGTTTTCCACTGAAATCATCAATTTCTGATAGAGTTCTGCTGAGCTGAAGAAGCAGAAGTTCGAGGAAGAAGAGGAAACCCTGCCTGTCCACAAGGGAACTGTGCCAGACCCCTGAAGCGACTCCAGGACCCTGCCCAGGCAACCTAGGATACTAAAAAGGTTTTTACTCGCCTTTGCCCACTTTAAAGTTCATTGCCTGAACTTAAAAGCAATTTTCCTAAGCCCTGCTAGATCCTGTGCTGAAAGTCAGGACCCTGCCAGTGTACTTAGGAAACCCCTGCAGAGGCCTACAAGTAGCAGCCTTGCTGAAAAGTCTCTAGCCAGAGGGTTTACCCTATCTAAGACTAGTTTTGCGAAAAATCAAAACTTTGGACGTTGTAGCTGTTCCAAGGAGCCGGAGCCACCCAGGACCAGACATACCCAGGGTATTAGGATTCCTGGAAGGACGAGTGTTCCAGGACCCAAATCACAGCAGATTCCCATGGGGAGCAGTACAGTGAGGGGCCTGATCCACCAAAGCTGCGCATTGAGACTCTGGCTAGAGTCTCAGTAAGTATCAATAGGGATAACGTTAGTGTAACTGAACACCAGTGTTGTTTTTATTAGTACAACCTTTTAAAAATTGTTTCTTAGGCTAGATTGTTTAGTCTTAAGTGCATTTTGAAGTTTAAATTGTAAACATATTTTTTCTAAAAGCTGTTTTTTTTTAACACGCATTTAGTCCTGTTTTAAAGTTTGCTGGTGTGTAACTTCTGTAAAACATGCAGGAGTGAACCCAAATTATTTTGGGAGTTGACTAGTGTGAATAGCTTCACACTAGCCAAAGGAAATTGTTTTAGTTATTTTTACACAGTCGCTGATTTACGGAAAGCTAGTCCGAATACTAGTCTTTGCCCGTGAGTCAGAAAAATATAGAAACTGTTCTAAAGTGTTAAGAATATTAGCCTAGAGCTAGGCTACATATTCTAGGATTTTTAGAACGTTAGGATTTTTCCCAAGACAGTTTAGTAAGACGCGTTACAGTGTAGTTTTTTTTCCCAAGAGCTACAAAGTGAACACCGGCTGAAACACTATTGGAAAGGACATCCAACTAAAGGTAAAGGTCACTGAAACTTTGTTTCAGTAAATTGTATTAACCGTTTATTTGTTACAGGTTGTACACGAAGTTTTAGAGGTTTAGTAAAAATATTTATAAACCTGTAATAAGTGTCTCCCTTCTTGAACTAGCGTAGGATTAGTGTCCCTGGGCTGTGCAAGTCTTGCCTTGCTCGAAATCCCCGTGGTGTAGTTTCCTGCAGGGTTTGTTTAAAGTCATTGCAATTTTCCGGTTGAATATCTTCAAAGTGCCTTTTTCGCGGGTCTGCACATATGCGGGCACTTAAAATATTTTCTTTAAACGTCTGTCGTTTCTAGAAACACGTCAAATAAAGTGCAAGAAATTGAGAATAATCTGCTCTACATTGTAGGCATTTTATTTGATTTTTTACCACCTGATGAAGCATTTCTTAATCAAAAGACTGTTTATTTTCTATTTTTAATTACATTAATTGTATTAATTTATTCCTAGTGATTACCCCAGGTCCAGAACTTGATTTCAAATCATTTTTATTAATTGTCTACACATTTATTCTGATTTGAGAAAATATATTTACTGGTGCACAAGTTTGCTTGAGCCCAGGAAAAAAATTTAAACGGGTGTAAAAGTTTTTCAGAAAAGTCCCCAGATGGGCCAAAAGGGGAATTAAAAAGCATTTTGTGCATAAAGTTACTATTCCATCACTGAGTGGAAATAATTAATAACCTTATAACGGTTTAGGCTAAAATCCTGACACCTTATTTGTAAAGAAGAGGGCATTTTTCTTGACCACACAAAAATAAAACCAAACGTTTAAAATCTATTCTTCCTTCAGGAGAATAGTCCAAATAAAAATAAATACATTGTAAAATCATTATTTACCTGTTAGAGTGAATCAGGGTCCAGTGATCCATTTGCAAGTATTTAAACTGAAGTGCTGCTGTCCAATCATTGAGTAGTCACTAAAGTTATTGGTCCAGTTTGCTGTAAAATTAAAAGGTTCATCCACATACACCCTGTAATGGTGCATAGCCATTATAGTCCTAGTGGTGGAGGATATTTGTTGTGCATTTATTGAATTATTTTTGCATTGACTTTTAATTGGTGTTCAGGATAACACACTCAAGTGCTTAGAGTGTTATTTAAAAAGTGATCAAAAGTAAAAAGGGATATTTATTTGTATTCCAGTACAACACAATACAAAAAGATTAACTGGAAAAAAACCTTGTTGTGTTTTTCTTTGGGGGAGTGATGAGTAAAAGCATTCATTGTATTTTCTGAGTTTTTTTGATTGAAGTGGTTGCTGCTTAGATTGCATTGAGTGGGTCACATCACATTGAGTGGGTCACATCACACACTTGACTGACAGCTGTCAGAAACACACTGCAGTTCAAGGTGCATGCACACAAGAAGAGAGTTTCAGAGACTCTGGTGAGATACTGCATTTGATTATTGTTGGAACACACATTTTCTTTTGCAGGTATAGCTTATTTCAGGCGGGTTTGAGGATTTGTTTGTAAAGTTGTGCTTGAAAGGCCAGATCTAAATAAATCAGACTGAGCTGAAGTACAGGTTTTGTAATAAATATTTCACTTTGTAATTTGTGAGGTCAGTGGTAGAAGGGTTGGTGACAGCACATCATTGACACTTGTCCGTTAAAGCCATCTGGCTTAAGTGACAGCTGGCTATCAGTCTTGGTAAGCCAAAGTCTTGACTGAATGGACACTTAACTATTGTTAGTGTTTATATATTAATAATCCCAATATATAATACTTCTGACAATGCCTATACATAATTAATACTAATCAGAAAATGTTTTTTTATGCAGTTCATAAAAAAATATTTCCAGTCGGTATTGCAAAGTCAGAAAAAATCGTTAATACCGACTGATTTATCGAGTGTTAACACTCGGTAAATACTATTTTTTTGCGTACCGACTGTTACTCAGTCGGTAGACAAACTTTTATTTGCTTGGTAAGTCCTATTAACTTACCGAGCAGGACATAATGACCCCCATAGATCGTAATTGATTAGTATATAAAATACTGATAAGAACTTACAATTTTTTTCATATAACATTCTGATCATTGAAGTTTAATCTCTGACCAAAAAAATCTGTGTCAGAGAAAATTTTCATCATTTGCTGAAGTTCATTATCAATTGTTGATGTAGTAACCAGTTTAAGCTGGCATACGTATTGGGTCTACTTTTTTGTTATGCATCCCCTACACACACACACAGTCATTTCCCCCCAGTGTTACTTATTATATAGAGGATGGAAGATGCCCCACTAGAAAACGGAGTCACTTTTACTTTTTTCCTCATATGTGCTCATTAGAGCTTGTTTGTAATTCCCCTTGCTCGATCGCTTCTGCTTATTGCATTGGCTATGCATTATGGTAACATTTCTGTGAACTACATTTTTGCAGCACTTTTCACTCAACATTAATTAATCATGATTCTCGGAATATTGGTAGCACTGTCAAGCGAACAGAATATTTCAAGTGATGTATTTATGTGTAATGCTTAACTGCATTTTTTTGCTCATGCCTTGTACCTTATTAATCCTGTGAACACTGATTCTTTTCCCAAGTTAACCTGGACATGACCCGTACCAAATGCTGTGCTTTAACCTCTTAAGTGAGGGTGATGATTGTGTCTCATCATGAAACCCGGTCACTTTAGTTGCAGTTTATTTTTGCATCACGTTTCCCATAGGGAATGATTTTTTTACATTCTTCCCTATAGCTGCACTGAAGGGGTTAAACTTACATCAAATCTCACAACCAAACTGTCTGCAGTATATTTTCTATGTACATCTGGGTCTTACGTTTTTTGACAATTAATCCAAAACGACTCTTGGGTATTTTTCTGAATTTGAGCAATCATTTAAGTGAATAATGGCAATTTCAAATACAGGTTCAATATTATCCAATAATTGATTCAATATATGTTAGTGCAGGCTTACCTGAGCGTGGACTGAGCGAACTTTAACTTCCGACCTCCTCAGACTGAAGATCATGGTGACTTTTCACTGAACCTCTGCCCATGCCTCTGCTTGCAGAGGAAATAAGTAAAGGTAAGGGAAGAAAGAAATGAATAGAACAACCCTACCTACTCTATGCTTAAACGGGGAAATCCCTAAGGAACAGGATACCTCGGCCCTGTCTGTGATAGCTGCTAAACTACAATAGCTAAGGGAAAAGGGAGGAGGAAAACTATCTATGCTAAACTGCTGGGCACTAATTCCCTACTCTAACTAAGCGAAGAAAGAAGCTAACTAACCCTACTCTAAACTGCCTACTGACACGAACTAATAAAACAAACCAAAACACAACCTGGAAGCAAAAACCCAGAAAACACTTGCGGGACGCACACTCTTTCCCTCCTCCTCCAAAGACACCACCATCCACACAGACGCTGGAAACAGACGCCCAGGAAAGAACACTGCAGAGGGGTATACGAGGACAACAACGGAAAGGGAGAAGTCGCGAAAGGGAGAAGTCGCCCCAACAACAAACACGACGAACCACAGTAGGGAAGAGGAGGGGGGGGAGAGAGAGGATAATCACACAGGGCAGTCCTAAAAGGAGGCAACACCAAACTAGGAAGGGAGGCACAGATACATACACGGGCAACACAGAGTGAAGAGGCGAGGTAAACGAGAAACAGAAGGACGGGGGAAGGTATCAGGAAGCGGGAGCAAGGTAACAATGGAAGGAAAGGAAACGAAAGGGTACCGAATGAAAGGAAGTGAGGTCACAGCTGAACTACAAAGACTACGAGCACTAAACGTAGACAAACGAGGAGTACAGGGACACAGAGGAACGTACGAAAACAAAACGTAACGAGAGACGGGGACAAACAGCAGACGACCGATGTAGAAACAAGGACCAAGCCAGAACTATAAAAAACGGCAACAGACGAACAAGCGAACGAGCAACCAAACAACGCGAAACCAACCAACAGGCAAACTCACTAGAGCGCACAGGATGACGAACACTACTGGAAGATAAAGGAACAAGACATAGACAGACTACAAGGGAAGTAAGGGGAAACTGAGAGCAAGAAAGGACAACAAATAAGAGACCCAAACAACACAAAGATGAGGATGGAAACTAACGCAACCGAGGCCTGCGACGAGAGGGAAGAGCGTGGTACAACAACCGCGTAATAACAATATGTTTAATGTAGACAGTTCTTTTTACCTAGACTTGTTTTATTAAAATATTTTCATCATTTCCAGGGCAGACCATTTGGAACCATCAATGGTTGTCAGCGTTTATCAAGTTAACTTAGACAATTACACCATGATATTCCATGGAGTATCGTGGTCTTTCATGGATTATCATGTGATGACCATGGTAAAACAAGTATATACATTTATGAGCTGTTAATTACTTGTCCATGTGTTACCATGGTTGTCCATCATAAAACACAATAGAGACAATTCTATTCGCAACCTGGAATTGTGCGGGTTGGTTGAGGAAAGGGGGCTCTGTGTCTCTACCAAACTGGTTATCACAGTACAATATCATTGTAATACAAGAAACCTGGGCCACCATAGACATAGATTGCCCAGGATATATATCATATTGTGGTAAATCTCAACCTAATGTACATGGCCACAACTCAGGTGGTCTCTGTATCCTAATCTCAATCAAACTCGACCTAAAGATTATTGAGACTGTAATGATTGGAACCTCTGTAATGGCCCTCTGTGTACATTCTTCTAACTTTTCGATAGCAGGGTCGATGGAATGTTGGTTCTTGAATATATATTTTAATCCTTCAAATACTTATGATGTGAACTGTACTATTCTATCTGAACTTACCCTGCTGTTTCAAAGAACATTAGAATCTAATACCCCTATATTTTGTGGAGGAGATTTTAATTTACCCCTACATTTAAATTGTAACTTCAAGGAGCATTGTCACCGGCAAGGTTCATACCTCGCTACAAATGTACACTCATTACACTCTAGGGAAAGGTTTCTTATTACTTTCTGTAATTTTCTGGAAACATCCCGTTTGATAGCAGCAGGAGAAAAAAACTGCAAAAATAAGACCATTTAAGCCTACATTTTGTCGTGGCAAATCTAGCTCCCATATTGACTACCTCCTCACTATGGACTATCTGTGGACATTCTGTGATAAATATGTGGTTAACAATATTGTCAGTGGCGACCATGCTGTGGTTGAAATGAGTATTCACACTACCAGACAACCTATAATAGCAAGTAGTCATATCCCTTTAAAAATCTCAAGACTGAAATTTAATTGGAAGGCAATAAAATCGAAGTCTATCTATATTAATGTTGTTGATTCACTTACCAAATTTAATTTTATTAAAACCTCTGATAGCTCAATGTTGCCGATCTATAATAATTTTTGCGAAGACATCAAAGGTGACCTATGGTATGACTGTGAGATCTCCCATTTCAAGAACACAACATGGTTCGACCACGAATGTGAGACCTATAAAAAAACTTTACTAGGAACCTAAGAACCGCTAATTGCATTCTGGACAGCGTACTAAGACTGAAAACTAAGCAGGAATTATTTAAAGAGAAAAGAAAGTTCCATTGGCAGAAAAAACAATCTTTTAAACTTAACCAATGGAATGTTATCTTTGATGCATTCACTAACAAGGATACTTGCGTATTTTGGAACTTAATCAAACATCCTGACCGTACGAATATAACTACAAATAGTAAATGTGTAATTCCTAAAAATGACTGGGAAATCTTTATTTTAAATAAATTTCGATCTATAGACGAGCTAACGTGCTCAAACACGCACTATTCTTGTGATTATGGAGTTACACCAAAATTTACCAAACAAACGGTGATTGATTTATTAACCCCTTAACTGCGGCCATTGGGATACATTATCCCAATGGCACTTTCAATGTTAAACGGGTCATCTTTTGATTCATTTATGACGAGACTGTCTCGTCACCCGCACTTAAGGGGTTAAAAGCTTGCAAAGCATCAAGGGCATCAGGCCCGGATGGGATGCCCATTGCGATCTTCAAAGAACATCTGGAATTTTGGGGAGACATCCTGTCCACTTTTTTTAACAACCTGTTAAACATGGGACTAATTCCTGACTCTTGGAAAGGGGCCTTGATACCAATATTTAAGAAAGACGTTGCCTCAGATATGAACAACTATAGGCTATTATCAATATCTGACGCCTTAGGCAAAGTCTTTGGAAAATATATATACAATCTACTTTTGAAATGGACTTTAGACAATTCAGTCCTCAGCTTCGAGCAAGGGGATTCAGACCTAAATTAGGTACGGTTCATCAAGGCCTGTCACTCTACGCAATTATAAATAAATATCTGAAAAGAAGTGCCACTTGCTATGTCTACTTTGCAGACTTAACATCTGCGTTTGATATAGTAAACAGGAATAGGCTCTGGAATAAATTGATTAAGCTTAATATCCCTTCCCAGCTCTTACATTTCATGAAATTATATTACAGTAATAATTGGGTAAAACTAAGATATGGCCCTGAAGGGCAACTTACCGACAAAATAGAGATTAGCCGTGGAGTACGTCAGGGCTGCGTTATAGCTCCCCTTCTTTTTAATTTATATCTGTCCGATTTACAGCAGAATTGGAATGACGTTGAGAACACCATTCCACCCACTATGGATAATACCTCTATCCATGCCATAAGCTACGCTGATGATGTTGCAATAATAGATCTGGCTTGGAATGGATTGAAGAATAAAATCCTAAAATTTCATCATTACTGTGAACTAAACGGACTGCAATTGAATAAGCACAAAACCAAAATCATGATATTTACGAAAAAAACTAAACTTTGTATAAAAGAAAAGAAACATAAATTAAATAATATAGTTATAGATGGGGTAGCCCTCGAACAAGTACATACATTCACTTATCTTGGCTTAGTCTTTAATGAGGATAATAACTGGTTGGACCATATGGAAAATGTTAAGAAAAAAGTAATTTGTAGAACCTTGGCTCTAAAAAAATTGATTAAAACATGGAACATCTCGAGCATAATAATGATACGTAGATTATTTACCATGCTAGTTCAGCCGATAATATTGTACGGTGTAGAAATTTGGGGTTTATACAGCGCAGCCCGTACTAAAGCGAACACCATTGAAAATAACTGTCTGAAAATACTGCTGGGGTTACCAAGCTGTGCCCCTGGACCAGCGGTTCGGATAGAATGTAACTTAACTAGCTCATCCATATTGGCCCAATTCAGAATATTAAAATTTTTTGATTCATTAACACAACTGGACACCTCATATCTGATTTGCAGAGTATTCTCTGAAATTATGTCCCCGATATGGGATAGCTCGGCTAATCTACGTAAAATGATTCTGAAGATTGTAGAGAACTGGGAATACCTTCCATACTTTGGGAAACACCCCACGTGGCTGAAAAATTCATGCAAAGCGTTAATCATGACCATGGCCAAATTTGATGACCTAAAAACACTGAGTGAATATAAATCTCTATCGAGATATCAAAGTGTCTGCACGTTAGGTTACTTACCTGAATACTTATTCCGCTCCACCTCTTGTGTGCTGTCTAAATTTTACCTATGCTTTAGATTGAATGTATACTCTAGTCTTTTACATGCAAAAAAGAATAATTATTGTGAATGGTCTGTGATAGAAAAACATAAAATGGACCTATTGCATTATATTTGTGCCTGCCCAAAATTTTCGAACATAAGATACAGATGGCTATGGACTTTACGTAATAAGTATGATATTTTTAATTCAGATGATCATTTTTTATTGTATTAATGAACTTGGAAGAGATAGCCGATGTTGCAAGGCTTTTTAATTTTGTAAAAGAATGTGCAATAATTGATGGATTTGCGAATTTAATTTGGACTTGATTTATTTGTATTAATTTAGAATAAATATAATTATTATTATTATTATGAGACAATTAAGTATGACCATGATAACATTGTCTGTATTTGACCTTGGTCGTTCATGGTCAGACCTTTGTCTCATTTACCATGAATGGTAATCCATGGACGACCATATCTACATCCAGGACAAGACAAGATCATTCATGGTATTTTTCCATGTTTGTTCATGGTTAAACCAGGAAAGATACCACGTCAGTCATTGCTTAAAAATCTATAACATTTAGGGGGTCATTATGACCCGCACTGTTTTACTGCGTGCTTGGTAAAACACTCGGAAATCGTGGTTACCGAGTGTTTTACTGAGTTTTTGCATTACAACATGCCAAACTCGGGAAGACCGATTGCAAAAATACTGAGTGTTTCCACTCTGTAAGACCGAGTGGAAACACTCAGTAAGTTGCAAGGATCGGTAAATCAATACGTCATACCTATTGATTTACCGTTTGGTCCTGACCACTCGGTCAGGTGAATTATTATTTCCTAGGGGCCCCAAACGCATTGGAGCCCCTAGCAAATAATGAAATCTGTCAAGGTTAGCCTTAACAGATTTTAGAAAAATGTAAAAAGTGATTTAAAAATCACTTTTTACATTTTTCATATCAATCGTTAATAACGATTTGCCAGGTGTCTGGCAAATTGTTATTACAGAGAATTCGACATTACAGAGTGTAGAAACTCTGTAAAATACTCTGTATTACCGAGTAAACCATAATTGGTTTGCTCGGTAATTTAACAAGTCACTCGGTAATTCTGTAGGAATTACTGAGTGCCTCATAATGCCCCTTAAGTGTTCGTATGTTCCCCTTTTATGTTTATAGACTAGAATAAATATAGAGCCGTTCCAGGATTTCGGGATCTCCTGACTGTGTGATAAAATAATACATTGGGTGGAGAACTTCATCCCATTCTTGATCAACTCCTGAAATAGCATCGGAACATTAGCCCTAGATGGCTTTAGGGAGAGTATATATTTATCAATCGGATATTCAGAGATTAATGGCAGGTGATGCCCTATGGCAGGGGTACTCGCAAACATTTGCTGGGGGGGGCCACAATGTACAATATGGGTTTGACCGAGGGCCGCAGTGTTAGTATAAAGGTTTCAGGAAAAACCAAAATCAAGAAAACAAGCACTGCAAGATTTGGGAAAGGTGCAATATTAAACATGTGCCCTTAAAAACAAAGCCTAATTTTAGTACCTAACAATCAAATTGAAGATTTTTATTAAAAAATATTGTTGATTTGATGCTTTGAGCAGAGGTGGGGGGCCGCAGCAAAAGGCTTGGTGGGCTGCAAGTGGCCCGCGGGCCGTACTTTGAGGACCCTTGCCCTATGGTATAATTTCTTTGGGATAATTAAAACCCTTGTCAGAAAAAGGGGATTTTACATAGGACACCCAGGTGTTCTGGGGAATGCTGGCATTTGGCAAACCAACTCATCCTTGGTGCTAGAATTATAAACATCCAAAAGTTGGACATATTCCCAGAGTTCAGTATAGAATAGAGTTGTTCCCAAGAATTATATATAAACATCTGCATTTTTCTGCAAAAAAACTGTTTTTCTTTCAACAACATGATTTTTTTCTCAATCATTACAAATTCTGTAGTTCCTATTGAACTTCCTTTTAAATATTCTAGAGCTGGTATCAAGCCAAGATTGTTTTGTAGGTTTGTAACAATCCTTCTCATACTAGATGTTACTGAGAACTAATTCACGGATTTTTAAAAAACCTAAGACGGGCTCAGTGGAATGAACAATGTTAACCAAAAAATGTACTTCATTTTGTTACAATGCACCTCCTCACACTTATTCCAGTGGACAGTTGCTTTCCTACAGACACATGTGGGTCCTGTACAATCACTAGGCAAGGTTTTATTACATTGAGCAGAAAGACATATGGGATCATGATCTCCCTGATATATATTCATCACATTAAAATCCAAAACTGAGGTAAATGAATGTGGCTGAAGTAAAAAATAATCTTAAAACACTGGTAGATTCTCCCGCTTAAAAGTATATCTCATTGTTGCTTCACCAGTATATCCACAATTTACAGGAAATAAACATTAGTCGGTCAATATTGTAGATGGTGCTTTTCCAGTTTGCCCCCGTTTCATGTTAGGAGAGCCACTCAATAGCAGGTATACATCATCATGGTATATATATCATCAAGCCAATCCCTCTGGCTACAATACATTTTGGGATTGGGAATGAAAGAATTGAAAACAGCTCCAATATGATTTCAGTCTCATTAGCATGTCAAGAGTTTTAACCCTCTATAGTTCGTCTTTTTTTTTAGAGCGGGTTTAGGAAAATATTCCGTAGTATAATTCTCTTCACCTTAATAATTGGTGTATCAACCATGAAAAGTTTAACACTCTGTAAGCCAGACACATTATCCCATATATCAGAAATTACCCACTCGAGGCGAGTACTAATAAATATGATCTTGCCCCACATGTCCCTTCTTTACATGTAGCAGGCTGGCTAATACATTGAACCCATCAATAATAACTTCAGCAAGTGCCCACAATTCTTGTATCAATACATCTGCATCTTGTAAAGCAACAGGTAACCCCAGCACCCCTTCTTATTAAACCAACCTGCAACATTCCACTAATAGATTTTCTTAATCTCTCAGCCCTAGCTAGTACTTTCAGAAAAAGAAGAATCACGCTGTGTTGGGTCTTCATAGCATGCTTTATCAGTAACGGAGATATATTCCTCTCCAGAATCGTAATGTAGAACCTCTATTAATTTTTGCAATGGGGGTCTAGTGGCCAGCATTGTTTCTTTAAGCGTCAAAAGATGTCCCTATACTCTCGCCTTCACACCAACAGTAAGACTAAGCTGTAGGTTAATTCCAGACAGTAGAAAATATTTTCGTTGATTTCATATTATGTTGGTAACCTCTGTGTTTCGAAGTGAGACCATAGTAGTCTCCTTAATCAAGTGTGACTGGTAAAGCAACAGGACTGCATTAATGTCCAGCTATAGTGAGATTTCTTTTTAGTTCTGTGCAATTTTTAAGAAGTAGCAACAAGGCATTCCTATTTAAATGTAACTTGTTTGTTTCTTTTGTTAAAAATGTGGGTGTAAAGCATGGACTGCATAATTTTAGGGCCGTCTCGATCTTTGAGACCTTCAAGTTTAAGTAAATCAGTCTAAAGTACAGGGGGTCCAATAGGGTTGACTTTTCACTACATCATTATTTTTTGCCCCAGTGTTAGGTACTTTCTAGTTATTTCTCATCTTAACTCTTTGCTCAACATGTATGGTTTTCTTCCTAGTTTTGGTCAAGTGTTTTGTTTTTGCTAAACCTTTTTTCCCCATTTGGTTGTTTTTTGTTATTTTCCTGTTTCTATAGTTTTTTGTTTTGCAGCAGTGAGAGTTAACTATTTCTCAGGGAATAGTCGCAGCTTCAGTAAGTGTGGCAGTGGATGCATGTGCTCTCATAGGTTATAAAGCAGAGATAAGTAAAGTGGATGCAAAGTTTACATTGTTAACCCCGGGATAGAAAGTTTTATTAACGAGATCAGTATTAGAATTTTCTGGCCTCTTTTGACCTTTGCCCCAGCTAATCGGATCTTTAGAAATAGTCAAGTTTGCTGCATACCCTTTGCGCCACTTTCAGGGACTGAATTGCTATTTCCTGAGTAGCAGTTTCCATTTCGTTTAACAATTTAACATGATCCAGATTCTTTGCTAATTCTATATCTGTAGCTTCTCTGATGTTCGTACCAATGACTATATCTCTAAAGGATGCAGATTTACTAGCAGGGTTCAAAATTAGAAGTAGTACAGGAGCCCGAGGCTCCTTATTTTTCATTCGGGCTCCCTGCTGTGCACCTTCAGGTAGCCCGGCTGGCTCCTCACACTTTTGATATCTTTTTCTTTTCTGCACAGCTGTCCCAATAAGAATACACAGCTGCATAAAATTCCACTCAAAGATTCTGTTTGTATGTTTTACAGACCAGTCAGCGTAATGTGCAGAAGGTTCTAACTGGAAGATTAGGTGCGCATAAAATGGGTTTAAAGGTGGTGGTCTGCCCACCTGACAATTGCCAATAAAAAGCGAGGGAAGTAGGCCCACAACTCGATAACAATTGACAGAAGTGTCCCAGGGAGGGCAGATTCTAAAGATAAAGGCTGAGCATGTAGGTGAATAGGAGCATGTATGGGAGTGCAGAAAAACACAGATGGGCAGGTAAGGGCAGTGAGCCGAGCAATAGCACAAAGTGCACTGTAACACAGCTGGGCCTGAACACAATTCTATACCGTGTTGGGTCAGAGTATTTACAGAATTTTGTGGCTGACATCTAGCAGCCGAGGAAGAACTTGAAGTGCATTGGTCAAAATAAGTTGGAGACAACACACTCCTACTTTAGAAGGTAACGTTGTGGGCTCCTTAATCTTCAGGCAGGCTCCTAGAAATATAGGCTAAGGAGCCCAATGGACTACCAGCAAAATGTTCTTAATTTCTAACACTGACTAGCATCCAAATAATTTCTTTAATGCAATCAAATGAGACCTTAACCACTTAACTGCGGCCATAGGCATTCATTATCCCTATGGGAAATCCCATGCAAAGTGGGTGTGGAGCTCCATGATTTATGACGAGACTGTCTCATCACCCGGACTTAAGCGGTTAACCAAACATGACAAGTCCATTAAATTCTACTGCTAATGCCGTAATAGCTTTAGCATTTTCTCTAATTTGGGGATCAAGTTAATGTTTACTCAGTGTGACAAGCTTTCCCAGATATAATATTGGTCATATTGAGAGGAATTCCTACTTAAACTCCATTAGTATCTGTCAAGGTGGACTCATTAGGTATTAACATAATTGATTGTACATTGTCGTCATCGTAGTCTTTTAATAACAATGGAAAAAAGTATAGCATTAGTAGATTAACAGAGTGGTTATGTGATGTATATTCTCCTAGTAGAGTCAGAGATTGATCTATTTTTGTTAGATGTTCCTTTAAGGGTATCTGCTTGTACTGATTGGGCAGCTATGTGGATGGTGCTAGCGCTATCTATATGCGCTTGCATAGGTGTTTTAGCTAAGTACTAAAGTAATGTACCCTGCCTCCATTGATTTAGATTCCTATTCGCCCCCACTAAGTTGTCAGAGGAATTACTGGCATTACAAGAGGTAACAAAAGTTTGTGGATCTTAGCTTTAACTTTCCGAGCTAGCATACTGAGAGTATAGGTCTGATCTAGAAAAATAAAACATGAAGAGAGAACCACAATATAAGACTTGGCACATGTAAGAAATGTAAATTATGTTAACACAAAGACAAGTACAGAAACAGTATAACAGTACTTTAGGATTGCTTGGCGCTGCTTGTAAGGGTGTAGTGGGCAGATATACTGCCTTCTTAATTAGTCCAAGACTTGACGCCAAACAAAATCAAGGAAGTACTCTATCAGACTCAGTCAGATATTGCCCTCATCAAGATGGTCTTTTCCAAACAGTTCGAGAATGTTTGCCCTGCAATGGGCCGTCACTCAGGGAGAGGACCTGCAACACTCCAGGTAAGCAAGAACAGAATCAAAGGTTTGTTCCAAATCCTGGTTTGGGAACAAGCTCATGTGTCAAACCTTAATGCTTCCAGGATGGCCTAAGGCTTGCTCCCCCCCAACCATTTTCTTGTGGGATGGGGGAGCTGATGGCAGACAAGGGTGCAATCGTACCTTCAAATCTTTGTGTATATATGCTACTATACTGTTAGCCTTTCGGCTTCCACGTTGCCCGTATTCCGGCAGGGCTCCTGTCAGTCGTTGTCCTAGGGGGGGCTCATGAGACATCCTAGGGGGGCTCATGAGACATTAGGATCGAGTGTAAACACATATACCCCTTCCACTTAGCTTCCCCACATTAGGATAGTCGTCCTTCCTACACATTCCCCATGTAGTGTAGCACGCTCTCATTTCCCACATTACGGTAGTCAGTCATTTCCCACGTTACTGTAGTCACTCGCCCCGTTCCTATAGCTTTGCAATGACTACAGTATTTAGCTTTGACTCACTACAGTCCCGTCACTCCACTCTTCCGTTCTTGTCCCTGCAGTTTGGCCCATTCCATCATGGCCACCGCCGTTGTGAGAGCCCGCGAGTCGGGTTCTCGCGATATCGCGGCGGGACCATTCCATCATGGCCGCCACCGTCGCGATACCTCAAGGGATGTTGTTCTCGCGAGAGCTTGGCGGTGTCCACGGCGGGATCTCGCCAGATTTGGATGTCTCGCGAGATCTCGTGGGCCGGAGGTGCGGTTGTGGGCTCTAAAGGTCATTTCGCCGGCCGACCCAGCGTCTGAACATTGACTATGGGTCGGTTCTGGCGTTTTGGCAATTCTTTGGTGAAAAGTTACTGGATTCCTTGGTTTTCTGACTCTGGTTTGCTGATTCTGGACTTGCTGTGCTACTCCCTTGGTTGTGACGACTTTTCAGGTACCGGTAGTTTGGCTTTGACCCTTGGCTTTTCCCTTTTGACCATTCTGTTGTTTATTGACTTTACCACTGACGCCCCCGGCTGGTTCCTGACCCCTGGCTTCCTCATAGACTATTCTTTGCCTTCTGACTCTGCCATAGTTGTTCTTAGTTAGTTCCTGGATTTTAGGCGTGTTGCTCACGTATTCTATTGCCTTGCTGATTGGGGTATCCTATGACTAGTTTTGATCCTTTTCCTCCTGGTCTGTGACCGGTTCCTGCTGTTGTATTCCTCTGACTAGTGATACCATTGGAATTGCTGTCCGTTCTAGAGTCTCTGTTACCGGACAGTTTAGTCATTCCTTGTTCCCCTCTTGGGTTCATTTCTGGACCTGGCCTTTCCCCGTATTACGCGTGCCCGGGGTCAACCTCTGGTAGGTGGTCTAGACTTTACTTGATATTACCATATCAGATTGCCAGTTTCCCAGGTTCTAACAGTGGTCTTCTTTGTGTCTCCTCTCCTGCAGGGTAACCAGTGGCCCCTGGGTCTTTGGGATCGCGCCGACTGCCAATTAGTTTTCTACTTGGCGGTCGTCGAGGTTTACAATGTCGACTGACCCAGACAACTTTCCTCCGTTGCCCACAGATTCTGTCTCCCCTCCCGAAGACCCTAACATAAATGTTTAGACCCTCCCACTTTCCATTGACGGTATTGTTTATGCCTTGCATAATTTGCAGGATAAATTAAATACATGTCTATCTGTTGTGCGAAATTTACAGTCGGCACCTACTCCGTCCACCTCAAAAGGCACTGGACATCCAGTACTTGGGCCATGGATTCCCATCATTCCACCGGGTTATCTTCCTCCACTAGCCTTGCCAAAAAAATATTCGGGTATCCCTGAAGATTATCGTTCTTTCATTGCTCAGTGTGGTTTAGTGTTTAAGCAACGACCACAAGCCTTTGCCTCTGACTCGCAGAAAGTAACTCAGATTTTGCTATTATTGGAGGGTAATGCTCTTAAATGGGCTACTCTGTATATAGAGAGACAGGATCCTCTCTTGAATAATTATGACCTATTCTTAAAGGAATTCGCTACTGTCTTTGTGTCCTACCATCAGGCTACCAAGTGCAAGGAGTTCCTTAAAATCAAGCAAGGGAGTAGAGATTTTCGAACATACATTACTGAGTTCCAAGCATTAGCAGCTGAGATTGGATGGTTGACTAAAACACAGATCGCCATCTTTCAGGAAGGACTTAGGGATGAAATCAAAGATGCTTTGCTTCACGTGCATCCTTTGCCTGATCGACTGCAGGAGTTTATAGCGTTGACTTTGAGAATTGACCATAGGCTCTCTGCCAGGAGGAAGAATTCTGTTTTCCGTGCCCGTTTGCCACTGTTGGTACCTTCCAATCCAAGTCTAGATACCTCTGAGCCTAAGGTCCTAGGCGAAGTAAGGTCGCTCTTGACCCCTCAGGAGCGGCAACGTCGTCGCGAATTAAAGTTATGCCTATACTGTGGGGCTGCTACTCATTTCTTAAGTCATTGTCCCGTAAGGCCACAGGGAAATGCCAGGGCTCGCTCCACAAAGGGGTCGGAGCGAGCCAAGTCAGAATAAAACCCCACACCTTAGCTCATCTTCCCTGCTCTACTGATTTACATGTTTTCATTCGAATAACTATGCATGTGCCAGAAGTTACTTCGGGAACCGAAGTGGTGGCCATGATCGATTCATGAGCACCTGGGTTGTATCTCTCTAGCAGTATAGTCAAACAGTTGTCTGTTCCATGCTTGCCTCTAACCACCCCTTTAGCTATAACCGCTTTAGATGGTACCCCGATGGGGTCTGGTTTGATTTCCTTTAACCCAGTCCCCTTGTCTTTAACGATCAGGGAGTCGTCTTTGGGCTTTTGGGCCTTCCATGTCATTGAGTCACCTACTGTGCATGTGGTCCCGGGGCTGGCTTGGCTGAAGCAAATAAACCCTGTTATCGATTGGGCAACTCCTTCAATGGTCATTTCAGGTATTACGGTTGCCCTCTTTTATCAGCTGCTCTCCACACTCTCAGTGATACAGTACAACAATACTCCCAACTCCCTAAATGTTATCAGTCCTGGAATTCTGTTTTTGAAGGAGGCAGAGGTACTTCCACCACATCGGCCTCATGATTGCCGTATTGATCTACAACTCGATGTACCATTACCGAAAGGAAGAGTTGATTCTTTGAACCCCAAAGAAGATGCAGTGTTGGTTCAATATATTGACGAATCACTGAGGAAACAATTCATTCGACCTTCCAGGTCTCCTCTGGGAGCCCCTATCTTTTTGTGGGGAAAAAGGACTCGACCGAATTGCGGCCTTGTGTCGACTATCGTCAACTTAATGACATTACCATTCCCTTTCGTTTTCCCTTACCTCTGATCCCTGTGTTATTTGATCAACTAAAAGGGGCTCAGATCTTCACGAAGATGGATTTACGCGGAGCGTACAATCTGTTAAGAATTCAGTCAGGACACGAATGGAAGACAGCCTTCTAGTGTAGGCTGGGGCATTACGAATACCAGGTAATGCCATTTGGGTTAATGAATGCTCCAGTCTACTTCAAATCGTTTGTCTTCCATATTTCAGGATTTACTTTTCCAATATTTGGCCATTTATTTAGATGACCTACTAATTTACTCTACAGATTTGGTGTCCCATAAACATGTTAAGCAGGTGTTAACTAGGTTGAAAGAAAATTCCCTGTACGCCAAGGTGGAGAAGTGCACATTTCATGCCACTGAAGTTGCTTATCTTGGATACATAATTTCCCCTCAAGGGTTCCGGATGGACCCAAAGAAAGTTCAGGCTATTCAGGAGTGGTCGGTTCCCCAGAATATCAAAGCCTTACAAAGATTTCTAGGCTTCCTGACTTATTACAGGAAATTTATTCCTAGTGTTTCTTCTGTAGCGGCTCCTTTGACCGATGTCCTGCAAGGGAAAAAGTCTTTCTCGTGGTCCTCTGTCCAGCAGGTAGTCTTTCAAAAGTTAAAATCGGCGTTTGACTCTGAGATTTTGCTTTCCCACCTGGATCCAACAGAGTCCTTTTTTCCTGGAGTGTGATGCTTCTGACCTAGGCATTTCAGCCATTCTGTCACAGAAAAATATTGAGGGATACCTCATGCCCATCGCGTTTCATTCACATAAATATTTGCCCGCAGAGAAAGATTATGCTGTTGGTGATAAGGAATTGCTTTCCATCATATTGGCTCTAAAAGACTGGAGACACTAACTGGAGGCAGCTATGCATCCAGTAACTATTTACGGATCACCGCAATTTACCGTTTTTGAGTAGGATGGTAGCGCAAACACCTCGCCATGTGCGATGGTCCGTGTTCCTTTCCAGATTCGTGATCAAGATCACCTTTCGGCCCGCAGCACAAAATCAACGCGCAGATGCCTTATCTCGCTCCTTTCCATTGGAGTTAGCTTCCTCAAAGCCTCCTTCGATGTTTCCAAAGGAAACTTTCTGTGCTACTACTCTCACTCCAGTGTCGTCCTTCCTCCAAGATGTACGTACGGCCACAGTGGTCACGCCTTTTCCTTTGGGTACTTCCTTCACTTGTACTGATGGGTAGACCTACCATCGAGGTCGTCTCTGGATACCCACGGTACCTCTACAGGAGGAGGTAACGCATTGGTTTCATGATACCAATTCAGTGGCTCACCCATCTTCGGAGAACACTCTTCGTATGATGCAGCGGTATTTTTGGTGGCCTGAAATGGCTTCCAGTATTGAGGCTCTGGTATCCCAGTGCCCATTGTGTATTCGGTCCAAGGCCTCTCATAGGCCTGCTACTGGGTTGCTTCATCCATTACCGGTGCCCAATGCTCCATGGACATTGATCACAATGGATTTTATAATGGATTTACCGGTTTCGAAACGTTGTAAGCATTTGTGGGTTGTGAGACTCCTTTTCGAAAATGGTCCTGCTTATACCACTTACTACGCTTCTGTCACCCTCAGCGTTGGCGGACCTGTTTATAACCCATGTCTACAGGTTTTTTGGTATCCCTCAGATTGTGGTCTCTGATCGCAGGCCCCAGTTTGCATCGGCTTTTTGGAAAAGATTGTTGCTGTTGTTGGGCGTTGACCTCCGTCTTTCCACTGCCTATCACCCGCAAACTCACAGTTCTACGGAACGTGCGAATCAGGACATAGAGAAGTTGTTTAGGGTTTTCTGCATGAGTCTTCCTTCTTCATGGATGGATTATCTTCCGTTCGTGCAGTTTGCCATGAATTCTCGACATCATACCGCTGTCAATTCTTCACCTTTTTATGCATGGTTGGGGTTTCATCCATGGGGCTTTTCCGGATTCGGTAGTTGCAGCACACCCTGACTCCCCTGCGGCAGATTGGCTTAGGGTTATGCATGCTCGACCGTCGGCAGTCCAAGCCATGCTGATTCTGTCTCATTCACGCATGGTAATTTCTGCTAATGCTCACAGACTGCCTTCTCCGGAATTTCCTGTCGGGAGTTTTGTATGGCTTTCTACCCGGCATTTGCGTATGTCGGTTCCGGACAAATTCAAGCCTAGACACGTGGGTCCTTTTGAGGTGTTGGCTCGTGTTTCGGAGGTAGCCTATCGGCTTCGCTTGCAGGCTTCGTACGCATTAACCCAGTATTTCATGTTTCTTTGCTTTTACCGGCTCGTTCCTTCGCCCGAGTTGCTCGTACCCTGGTGGTTGTTAGGTGCCCGTCCGCTTCCCCTGCCTTACATGTCCGGCGGGGTGGGGGGGTAGTGTTAGCTTTTTGGCTCCCACAAGCCCCACATTCGGGTAGGTTCTCCGCCAAACGTTCGTCCAGGAGAGCGTAGCACGTTTAGTCCCCACCACAATGTTCCCATCACACTATAGTTAGGCTTCTCACCACGTAGTTCAGGTTTCCCCACCTACTCCAACTACAGCTTCCCCGTTTTCACATCAGATTAGATACAGTATAGAGTAGTCCCGTAAATGTTTACTCACCTTTTCACTCTCGCCACCCGTATACTGGCCCCAGTCCCGTAATTGTAATTACCACTCCATTTCCGGGTTTCCATTCCCGTTCCATCATGACAGCCGCCGCGTTCACGAGAGCTCAGCAACGCTCTTGCGGGATCGCGGTTGTGGGAGGTTGACAGTGCTCTCGCGAGATTGCGGCATGACCCTTTCATCATGGCCGCCGTCGCTTGTGTGCATGCCCGGGCTCGTGCTACACCCGCTCCTAGTCCTATGTTTATGCTTCCCTTACTTGGAAGGGGACTCCTTGGATCTGTCGTACGACTCCTCGATGACACTAGTAAGCTACCACTACGGAAGGGCTATGATGGAGGTCAGGGGTCCATTGCGTCCCCCCTGCAACTATGCCTGGTTCCGGCACCTTATGGCATGGCCTCTGCCTTGTGCCAGCCATGAGGTGCCGGCTCAGTTGAGGCTTAGATGAGGCTACTGCTCGCCTGGCCCGCCAGGCTTTACTTTACATGGAACCCCCCCCCCCCATGTAGATGACTGGCAAGGGCCCGTTTCGCCCACACTGCATGAGCTCCCCAGCAGCGC
>JAWWME010000005.1:0-27876 GCA_035047425.1 Eurycea quadridigitata
AGAAAAGGATGCACAGGCAGGAGTCTAGGTTGGGGAGTACTGTACAGTATGGGGGTGTCAGCCGGCACCTGTGCCAAAACAGCCCTCCGTTTTTCATGGCCACAGGCTGCAATATGCAGAAGCAACTGAAAGGACAGCAAACACGCCCAGGTCAAGCACAAGGCCAGGCAGCGCAGAAAGCAATGAATTTACAGTAATTACACCATAACAAAGAGGGCATTGCCAAACTTCACACCTCATTGGCGCGGCCCAGGGCTGTGTGAGTACTATGCAAATACAGGACAGGGGACAGGACGCCGCCCCCAATGTCTGTGGCCATGAATGCGCTGCAGTGGTGCTCTCAAAATGCCCTCTGGTGGGCGAGAGCACACACTGCACGCTATGGCCATAGCCACGTGACCGGAGAGGCGCGATGTAGTAAGATGCCAAGCAATCTCCATAATGGCTTGCTAATGGCTGTCGGTTGCCAGTCGGGCCCCATGTTGCAATAAAAGGTAAAATGATGGGGATATATCTGTACATGCTACAAAACTGAGAATCATAACAAGTCTAGATTATATCCAGGCAAATACCCCACGTCGAATTCCTGATCCTAGGGGCCCTAGAAATCTGAAGATAAGCTCATCCCCTAATAACTCGAGAATAATAATTGCACTGAATTAACATGATATTCTGTTATCGGAGAACAAACTTTAAATATGCTCATACTCTCGACTTTGATAAATGCACAAATTCACAGTAACACTCACTTTTCTGTATCTTTGTTATAGAGGATGCTAGGAGAATGAAATAAGAAGCATTTTAACATATAATGAATGGAAAAAAATAAGCATAGTTAGAAGTGAATGTGATAATCAGAACATATAAATAGAGAACATCAGTGAAGAACACCTAGAAATTGCAAGCTCAAAAACCTCCAGCCCCTAGTCGGTGATATCACTGATAAGGGTGTACACAGAGGAGGGATTACACCTTATATAAGAACCAGGGACCCCAGGAGGAGGGACATTCTGCTATTTTTCATCCATCTAGATCCTTCCTGATGCCCTGTTGCTACCTGATGCCCTGCTGCTACCTGATGCCCTGAGGAGAAGAGGGTGGGGTATACCCATCTTACGGAGCCCCTCTTCAAAACTCTCCTGCAAAACAAATGGAAGAAACTTGGTCTATACTGCTATCTGGATCGGCATAGAGAATTCCTGCCTCTGACCCAGAATTGATGCGTTAAACATAGCCATGTCCACCAAAACCAGAGCCCAGGCAAGCTGAGCCCACCAGAATTGATTTCCGTGTAGCTGAGCCCACCAGAACCAGTGACCACCTAGCTGTGCCCGCCAGAACCAGTGACCACCTAGCTGTGCCCTCCAGAATCAGTGACCGCCTAGCTGAGCCCACCAGTGATGAATCCGGGCCTTGCCTGCCCCAGCACAAACCGACAAGTCTTGGGCCTTTCTGCCTAACCTAACTAGATGTCATGCAGTGGTGCGAGACTTTCTGAGATAAACTAAAAGGTGAGCTGATAACAAGAACCTAAACCAGCAATAGCTATGCCATGTAGTGACAGACTCTAAGTGTACATAGCAACAGGAGATAGCAGGGAAGAATTGTATATTTATATGTTCTTTTAACCTGTAAATCTATTTTTCTCCGAATTGACAAAGTATTGTGGGAATCCATTAGATTAGGGGAGGGAATGTTAGATCTGTTTGCCTCTTTAACCCCTTCTCTCCCACTGTAAATTATACTTTGTGTGATCGTTGTTATCAAAGTAAACCAGTCGTGTTATTTGCCATATATTTTAACGTGTTGAAAATCAAAATGACTGTACATTACACTGTGGTACAATTATTTTAACCTTTGAAAAAGACATCATTGTGTAAATGTTAGACCTGTAGTAGTTTTTATAGTAATCGGAGAAAATTGTTTAACCTGTATTAGTAAAACCAGGCCTAAATAGTGATTTCAAGGTCTGGATCTTTGTCACAGCAAGAACAGTTCTAGCAGAAGCCATTAGTATTGAACTCTTTAATAAGAGATAACCTGAGAAAGAAACAACAGAATTACATGGAATAAAGTGCCATTTGAGCATACAAATAAGGGCAATTAAAAAAACAATTACAAAGAAACTACTTACTTGCAACATGGTGAAAACATCGTATCCAGTGGAAAATATTGTGAATAAAGGTGTGTTGGTATTAAAATGAAAATCTCTGTATACATTCTGATTGTAAATATTTACAAAAGAGAGAAAATTCAATTTTTAATAATAAAAATGTAAGACCCAATAGTCTGATTATTGGAGGGATTTGAGAATGAAGGGTGTGATAATTATTTACCTCTGATTATTATTGCCGGTGTCAAGAGGTTGATAAGGAAAACAAAATGTGGTGTACAAAGAGGAAAAATATCCACTGAAGTGTCTAGTATCAAGAAACCTGTAAATATTGAGAATTTGCGGACCACGTGATGCCAGCTGCCTGAGCGGTCGCAGCACATCGGAGCTCCGCTCCCGCTCATTCTTATTCTTCAAAATCCGCGGCGATCTTTGGACAAATTTGCTGCTGGGGTCAGAAGAATTTGCGCAATGACCCGGGGATCACGGCGATCCAACTCCCAGCGCCAGATAACAGAGTTTGTGCCAGCTCACCGTCCTGACCCTGCCCCTCCGGGTGACAGCATGGTGAGCCAGCCGAGCATTGAACCCGCTGTGGAGGCAGGAGAGTCCGCGGGGGGAGGGGAACTCCCGACCCTAACTGCCATTCTGACTGAGTTACGGGATTTTCGCAAGGACTCTTTGCAGCAGTGGGGTGAGCTGAAAATTCGCATGGATCACGCACAGATTAGAGCAGACGGACTTGCGGAGAAAATAAAAACGCTGGAATGCACAACTTCGGAGATGAAGACTGATCTGGTTCCTGTTAAGCTGGCATCCCAACAGCAGGAACGACTCATTTCATCCCTCATCAGTAAGGTAGAAGACCTGGATGGGAGGGGCCGCCGGAATAATCTACGCATTACCGGAATCCCGGAGACATCACTTCGGGGTGACATAACCTGCTCCATAGAAAACCTGCTCAAGCTGTGGCTTCTGAATGCAAACCTTTCAGCACAATATGTTGTGGAGCGTGCCCATCGCTCTTTAGCGCCGAGACCACCCCCTGGTGCACCTCCGCGTACTGTTATTGTACGTTTGCTTAACTATAGAGACAGAGACGAGCTGCTCAAGGCTGCGCGAATCCAAAGACACACGCGCTGGGAAAATGCCGAACTCCGCTTCTTTCCTGACCTCACCCCGGGCGTGCAACGCGCCCGTAAACTATTTGACTTTGCCAAGCGCGAACTGCGTGCCAGAAATGTGATATATACTATGATGTACCCCGCACGCCTGAGAGTGCAATGGCGTGGCAGGACACATTTCTTCAACACCGCCGAAGAAGCCATGGACTTCATTGAAGGGCTACCTCCCATTACAGAGAGCATGAATGGGAGTGGGGTGAGCTCTCCGGCGCACGAGCCTGGCCGTGCAGCGGAGGAAACCGTTATGTCCCGCCCGGAGGAATAACTGATTAAATGTCACATCTACACGCTGGGTGAGTGTTTACAGCGAATTAGTGCCATACCCGTGCGTGTCTTATTTTTGCCCCCACGTGGTGAGTTGTCCGCCATTTGAAACATTCCTAACTATCACTTTCTAACTGCCGTTGCTGCCTGGACACGTGGGACGAGGCTGTGAACCAATTGGAGGTGATCCGGGCTGGCAGTGCCACCTGCTGTGCCCTGCGTGCAGCACTCCCCGGCTGCAGGACCAGTATCTGTTCAGGGGACGTAAGTTGGGCCCGGCTGGAACTGCGTTGTGTCTGGTGCGGACTACCTCGCCCACGGGAACTTTTCCAGGGGAAAGCGGACTGCTTGCCATGGGACCCGGGCACAGCGGTCTATGGCGCCTTGAATCCTGACTTCATCTGTTTGATTCCAGAGGCGTGCCTGCTATCCTTGCATACCCTGTCTCCTTTCAAATAACATTGTGCCCCCTTAAAAATGTGTACTTGACAACATTTCCTGCACAAACTTAACTCTTGGGCGCGTGCTTACACTCAGGCGGTTATGGTGTTTTAATCGTGCAAGGCATTTCTAATCTTTCTGCTGTTTACTGATCGCTGCATCATGATTCTATGGAGCGGTGCTCTGGCAGCAGGTGCATGCGTGAGCTCTCATACAGTTCAGTTGCTGTTTGTATTATTCCTGTCGCGATGCTTCGTGTCATGACAGGTGGTTACAGTTTGGGCACAGAATCTGAAGTTGGGCCAGGTTCTGGGGGTGGGGGGGTATGGTTTTGTTGTTTTATGTATGCGTGGATCTGCCCTGTACAAACTTATTCTAATACTTGCGCACTTGTAACTGTACAATGGCTGGAGGTCCTTCCTCATTGACGATTGGTTCTTGGAACGTGAGGGGTTTAAATGCCTACTCTAAACAAAAGAGGGTTAAACGCTGGTTAATGGACCACAGGGTTCAGATTGCAATGGTGCAGGAAACGCACTTGTTAGATTCCAAAGCTTCTGCAATTCTGCGCTCATGGTCTCCTAATATATTCTCTCCATCTCACACTGCAGGTAGTAGGGGTGTGTGTGCCATCATTGACAAATCCGTTCCTTTTCAGCTCCATGAGTTAAAACTTGACAAAGAAGGCAGATATGTGATTTTGTTCTGTAGACTTTTCAATGTGAATGTTGTCTTGATTAACATTTATGGCCCAAACTTTGACGATCCCACTTTCTTGCACACACTGTTCATGCTCCTGGAGTGCTGGGAGGGTGTGCCGTGGATCATTGGGGGAGACTTTAATTTCATAACCGACCGGGCACTGGATAGATCATCACAAACACCTCGTCCACTCACTATCTGTGCCAAAGCATTGTTACAATATATGGACATTTACAATCTCCTAGATGTCTGGCGATGCTTCCACCCCACCATACCCGGCTACACCTTTTACTCCTCGGTGCACTATTCCCACACGCGCATCGATACATTTTTGCTTTCCTCTAAACTTTATGCTGCCATATCTCACATTGAAACATTTCCCCGCACCATATCAGATCATTCACCTGTTCTGTTGACCATTTGCTGGTCTTCCATCAGTCCACCCACATTTTTTTGGCGTTTTTGCAGCGAGGAGCTGTTTGATCCCGTTTTTTCTGCTGCCATCGGGGATGCGATCGACGAGTTTTTCTTACTGAATTCGAGGAATGATACGTCGATTCGCACACGTTGGGCTGCATTCAAATGCACCATTCGGGGTCAGATAATGTGCCTCGAACGGGGGGTATTAAAATCAATTAGAGCTGATCTAGACAAACAAGAATCACTTCTTGACAAACTTTCCGCGGCCCACCTCTCCTCAGGCGACAGCAAATATCTTGCTGAAATGGCTAAAATCCATGACAGCTACACTGAGCTTCTTGACAAGGAGATTGCCTATGCAGGCAAGCCTCTCAAGGTGCGCAAATATTGGCAGGGCGACAAATGCGGTCACCTATTGGCCAAGTTAATAAAACTGGACTCCAAACCGTGCTCCGTTCAGTCCCTGACTGTAGAAGGTAATAAGTCATTATCTCACGAGACGGATATTATCTCCTGCTTCAGAAATTTCTACTCTGAACTGTACAGGGACGATGTTAACACAGCCAGACACCTGATAACGCAATATGTTGCTCAGTCTGACCTTATTAGCCTCTCTCCAGAGGTTGCTGAATCCCTTGAAGAGAGGGAAGGCGCCGGGCCCCGATGGGCTTACACTTGACTTCTATCATGAAAACCAGCGTTCCCTTGCCCCGGCCCTTCTTGAATTATATAATGAGGCGAAGGAGGTGGGCGAATGGCTGGATGAGCTAAATGAGGCACAGATTGTCTTACTATTGAAACCTGAGATGCCTTCTGATAAATGCGGTTCTTATAGACCCCTGTCCCTCATTAACTATGATCTGAAGATCTTGGCCAAGGTGCTTGCTACTAGACTTACCCCCCTCCTTACACAAATTCTAGGCACAGAACAGACGGGCTTTGTTCCCGGGAGGAGCACGTCAATAAATATACGCACTTTACACACTGTGCTGCATGGCGAGCCAACAACGTCTACGGCCGTTATGGTCGCATTCGACGCAAAGAAAGCGTTTGACACGGTGCACTGGCCCTATCTATTCACTACCCTTCAATGCTTTGGCGTGGGACAGGAATTCCTTGCATGGCTAGCGCTGCTATATACCAATCCTAGTGCCAGAGTACGGGTTAATGGCAAACTCTCAGACATAATACACATAGGGAGGGGTACCCGACAAGGGTGTCCGCTTTCGGCCACTCTATTTGCCCTCATCACTGAACCACTAATCAGCAGACTTTCTTCTGCTCTTGCAGGACATGGGATTTTGTGCAGAGGAACTGAATTTACCGTAGCTATGTATGCTGATGACTTGATTCTGTTTCTGCGCGACCCTGAAATTTCCATGCCCATTGCCCTCCGCACCCTAGAAACACATGGTAAAATGTCAGGTTACAAATTGAACATGCATAAAACCAAGTTATTCGCGTGCGGTATACCACCAGACATGTCCAGGATAGGCCTCCCTCACAAATCCCTGGTCAGCTCCTTTAAATACCTGGGCATCACCATTGGGCGCTCCCCTTCTGATTGGTATAGTCTAAATATCTCGCCCTTATTGGGCTACCTGCAGGCTAGGCTGGCCGCGTGGCAAAAACTTCCATTGTCCCTAGCGGGAAGAATCTCATTGTTAAAAATGGTTATTCTACCCAAATTCTTGTACTATTTTGAGAATGTACCTGTAAAAATCCCCACCTCATTCTTTTCGAAATGTCGCTCTATGTGGCTGGAGTTTCTGTGGGCCGGTAAATGTCCTAGAGTGGCATTCTCCACACTAACTAGGCCGTATGGCGAAGGGGGCTGCGCTTTACCTGACCTACAATTATACTACCATGCTGCACAGGTAAAACATGTAGCCAGATGGTTTGCTGATTCTCCTTCCCTGCCCTTTGTTCGAGTGGAACAGAAGTCAGATACCGGCATGTTAATGGGACAGCTCGCGTGCATGCCCCATTGCAAGCGTAAACTTAGTGACTCACCTGCTGACGTCTCGCTATCGGCATGGTGGACCACCTTAAAATGGGCTTCACAGGGAACTCCATACAGTCCATACATACCGCTTTGGTATTTGACCCATGGTGCGCTATGTGTGAACAAGCGCATGCTACAGGAGTGGAGCGAAAATGGTCTACTTGATTTACATGACATCGTGCATTGTGGTACATTCATGGATGATAAAGACATCCTGGACATAGCGGGTGGTGGGCTCACGAATGTGATGCTGTGCCATCAAATCAAAACCTGCATTCGTAACATATGGCCCTCTTTCCCGAAAACCCCTGAGGAATGCACTTATCTTACACATGCTCTGACTATGGGGGGGGAGACTGGTCAAGTGTCCGGAATCTACAAATGTTTGTGCTCTCTTAAAATGTCTGACACCTTGCTCATACGATCCAAATGGGAGGAGGCTGTGGGGGAACCTTTCGAGGATTTCGAATGGTTCGAGATCTGTGATAGGACAAGAACAGTGTCACTTTCCATGAGACTTAGATTGATCTACTTTAAATATTTGCATCGATGTTATATTACACCTGCCAAACTGCATGCTTTCGATAGATCCAAGATATATGTCTGTAGAGGCTGTCAGGAGGTGAACACAGATTTTATACACACTGCCTGGCAGTGTAAACCAATCTTCTCCTTTTGGGGTAGTGTAATCGACACCATCAATGCTGTATGCAGGGTTAATTTGTCTAACAGTGTACAGGTTGTCTTCCTCCAAATGCTCATAAATGTTCCCAGAAAGAAGCATAAATGGATACATCTTGCTCTGGTCGTAGCGAAGCGCCTGGTCGCTAAACTGTGGATGAGGGGCACATCCCCCCCTTTGAAGTGGTGGACTCGAGACTTGATACACTGCAGAGACTGTGAAAGCACGCTGGTGTCCTATGTTGATTCTCCACGTATAGCTACTGAATATTGGCAGGACTTTGGTAATTATCTGCTAACTCATCCCCTCTAGGTTCCATAGTGACCATATCGTTATACATGTTACTCAACCAATTTTAAAGGTATGACTTCCAACGATATCCTTGAAGCTGTTTAATAACGCACTTGTCAGTTCTCTTTAAATGCTTCTCAAGTAGGACTTGTGATGTGCGGGGCGACTTCACGCATTGTTGGGCTTGTTTGGGGGGTGGGTGGGTTACACTTGTTTGTCTATATTGCATTTGTTTGTAATTGTTTATACTATAAATACCAATAAACAATTTATATAAATATTGAGAATTTGCATAGAACAACCATTGGCAGTGCCAATGGTTTATGGAACACTCCCAGAGGGTAGGTAGCCCCACTGTTATTTAGTGTTAAGGATAAACAAAAACCTCAGAAGGAGCTGGTTTGAGAAGAACTAGTTCAGGGATTAGGTTAAGAAGTAAATTCTAAGCCTACGAGGACTTGTGAACATTGTATCAATAGATAGAAGTGAACCTACTTCTTTCCTCCCCCCCACCAACATGAAGGCCATTTTCCACTCGTGATTGGGAGCAATTCATAGAAGATTATATGCTCCTGAGGTCTAATTTAGTGTACCGATGAGCCCACACAAGACTGTCGAACAGTACTGAAATAAGTGGCAATGGGTACGAAAAGGTCATCATGATATGGTTTAATTTACGATAGTCAATACATGGCCTTAATTCTGTAGTGTCTTTGTTTTTGATTTAAAAAATGGGTGCCCCCAAAGGAGATCTGGACATGCGGATAAAGCCCTTCTGAAAACTATCTGCAATGTATTGTTGCAGCACTAGATCTTCTGTGGGGGCTAATGCATAGACTCTTCCTCGAGGAAGGGTGACATCAGGTTTAAGATCGATTCTACAATCAAACTCCCTATGAGGAATTAGGGCTTGAGCCTCTGTTTTATTAAAAACAGATTTTTAATACTGGTATTGTGAAGGAAGGACGTTATTACCGGAGCGAGTAAATATTGATTTGGAGACTGTAAGATCAAAGGAATTGTAATCTCTTTCACAGTGATTTTTCTACAAACCCAATCAATAATAGGACTATGCGTATGAAACCACCGGAGGCCCAAAATGACTGGGAAAGCAGGGGCCTTGATGACATTAAAACTAAGCGTGGAAATACTGTTTTCCTGGGCGCTTAGAATCAAAGGAACAGTCTGAGTTAAGATAGTATTATTGGCCAATGGGGTACGATCAATGGAGGCAATTTGCACCGAAGGAGTTAAAGTATTAACCGGTATGTCCCATAAATTGACGAGGGACTGATCTAGATAGATATCAGGGGTCCGGTGTCTAACATGGCAAAAACATGAGGTATTACTGTTTCACATGGCAAAATCAAAGAAACTTCAATAAAACATGCTGGTCAAAGATAGAGGATAATGGTCCAAGAATTTGGGAAAAACGAGCCTAGGCCACTCCTATTTTTCCTGAGGAGGGGCCCGAGAGTTTCCCGACTGTGGGCGGAATGGACATTTGCTAAGGAAATGGGAATTAGGCCCACAATATAGGCATAAGTTATTTTGACGTCAACAAGTTTTCTCCTCTTGTGTCAGTGGGGCTCTAACTGATCCGATAACCATGGGTTTAGGAGTATCAGGAACCATAGAAGAGGCAGGAGAAGTCAAATAGGTTTTAGACCTAAAAATAACATCTGTCTTTCAGATGGAACAACGGTGGTCTATGCAGATAACAAGAGCAATAAATTCAGAGAGCAATATAGGGAGAGGATGTACCTGTAAAAATGTGTCCTTATACTCATCTCTTAACCCCTTATGGAAAATAGAAGCCTCGGTCTCTTCGGCCCAAGTCACATCAGCAGCCATGGCCTGTAACTTAGTGATATAAGACAATAAGTCCTGGTTGGCCCGTTTAAGCCGAAGGAACTCCAGACATTTGGTAGCGGAGCGGTGCTTTTCTGCAAAAAACACTTCAAATTGTTCTTTAAAACTAGTAAAATTATTCAGTAATGGGCTGTTTTGCTCTACCAGGGTACGGCATACTTGGGCGATCCTATCTAAAATTTGAATTATTTCATTCGTCTTCTGCCTATCAGAGACGAATAGATCAGGCCTTTGGGGGAACATTAAATCGCTTTGTACAAGGAACGAGCGGAACATTTCAGGATTACCTGCAAATTTCTTTGGAAGGACCAAAGGAATATAAGAGGAGGTAGCTTGGATAGTAAGAGGAACGGTCTTTGGACGTACCACCTCTAGTAACTGTAAATTGTTAATTGCCATGGCACATGATGAGATTTGTACTTTGAAGAACCTAAAAGCTAAAGTCCACTCATCTGGTTGTTCCGCTTGAGGGGCAGTGTTGGTAGAGGTCTGAACATTTATGTTAGATGTACTAGGAGAAAATAAGTCCTGCATAGGGGTGTCCATCATCTGCTGCTAGTAGAGAACTTGGCGAAACCCTAATATCAAACGTTTGATACAGAGTGTCGGCATGGACCCAATGACCCAAGAGCCACTAGTTCTTTCGAACCTATGAGAAAAGGAAAATATTTAGTGATAGTGTCAGAGGTGAAAAACCACGCTAAGGATTTGACACACACACATAACTGCCTGGATTCCAGTTAACCTGACCAAACCTATTCTCAGATACACAGGCTCTCAGCTCTCAGATGGCACTTGAATATACTCTAATATAGTGTAGAACCAGGCTCCAGCATGCGTCACTTGATGGAGGATCAAGAGGAGATGTTACAACACCCAGGTACCCACGTACAACCCATTCCCAGATACATTCATATAGTACACATATAAACAGGCCTTCTCTTTCGGGCACTCATGTATGAATGTAGACCAGGCAGAAATACAAGTTCAACGGTGTTTATTTACAAAAATATAAATAAACAAAAGGGAGGGGAGACAGGGCTTTATGGCTGACAACATATATGACAAATACATAATTCAGCTCAGTTATAGGAAAAGATCCAGGTAACTTCTCAAGACAGTTTACAGATACACATAACTCATCAGGTTTCTTGTTTTCTTTACTTGAGGTGATGGCACCAATACTGTAATTCATAGCAGGTATCCTAATATGCCCCTAAGATTCTATCTAGCAGCAACTGATACTATGGACACAAAACATACACCAGACAAACGTGTGGGATAGAGAGCAGGAGGACCGAGATTCTGAGGAGTCTTAGAGAGGGAGAAAGAAGAAGAGAGAGTCAGCCAGCATAAAACTGTACAGTTCCTAATGATGACAGGTTTGGAACAGAGTCAGGACTACCAATCCAGCTAGGAGAGACAGATGACATTGTGGACAGGCTATCAGAAGGAGAGATTACTTCCACGGGATAAAAGAAATGCCACCCCCTTAGGAGCCAGCCTGGCATAGCAGTACACTACAGGTTAGTTCACACACAGACAGTAGAAGGAGAAAGTACCTGTAGTTAACTCCAGAGTGCTCCGGTAGTCTGTTCCCAGGCAGGGGTCTGTTGTAGGTGTGCTCCAGCAGACTGAAGGAAGGTCCTGAGGGAATACAATAACAGGGAAATGCAAGCAGAGGAGGCAAGAGATGGGAGGGAAAAAGGGAGGATAGAGATGGTACTCCAGGCACCGCTAAGAGGCGCCCGAGTACCATTTCCACCAAGAAGAGGCAGATATAGGACACAAGACAGACAGGGATCCTATATTACTGAGAGAGTCCTAAGTAAACAGATGCTACTCAGGCTACCAGAGGGGTTTATGAACTTCTGGATGCAGTCCTTTCACATGAGAAGAAAGATACACACAGTAGGAGGCTTGGGGAGGTGTTTCCTGAAATTCAGAGCCCAGAGTTCGACGTGGGCTCCCGCACACTTTTGAGTTTCCCAGATGCCAGATGCCCCCTGGGCGGCGTTATGAAGTGCCTGGCAGAGCTGGTGCTCTGCCAGATCGTTTTACTGGTGCCCGTGCCAAGGAAGGAGTGGCATCCCTGTTTATATTAGTGCCAGAATGCCCGAGGGGGGGCACCCCTGATGATTGATGTATGGGAGGACTGGCTGCCGCCAGTCCTCCTCTTAGAGGAGTGTCACCCAGATGCCACAGGGGCTGGGTCTGCTTTTATGCCAGGTTTATTGCTGGGAAAGGACAGGGAGGGAAGCTAAATTAGTTGGGCCTAGCCCCTATTCCGGACTCCCTGGGTATGCCAAGTCCTAGGTACAAACCTTATCTAAATCTACCTAACCAAGAAGACAAATAAGGGACCAGGAGCCAACCCTGGTTCTCTAGCCTAATCCTGGTGCTGTTGGTATCCAGATACACTGTTCCCTAAGCTAAGGAGAAGGGGAGGGGTGAAGGGTGATACTGTTACCACTGGTGCACAAAGTACATACTTACCTGGGCAGAATCAAAACAAGGTGTTCAGACAGGAGTTAAGCTCCAGGACTAAACTATGGCTGTGTAGGCTAACTGGAAGATACTCCAGAGCCATCCATTGGTCAGTCCTGTCTCAGGCATCTAACCAAATGACAGGCACAGACACCCTCTATTAATTGAGAGGTTTTTAATACAGCCAAAAGGGCTAACCCCTGGAGGAAGACCCAAAGTCTCCAGGGGTGTTTTTAGGGGTGTATGGGAGAGTCAAAGGTTTGGTTGTGATTCTCCAGGTGTACCTGGAGTATACTCATGATACTCAGGAGGTGTCAGGGACACATGAGGCCCTATGACCAAATTACTGGGACAGGGTCTGGCTCCTGAGTGGAGACTTCTAGACTCCTATCTAAGGATGGGGAGGTATGGGATTCTAATCCCAAGAGTCTAGTGGAGGTACTTTTTAGGAGAGGTGTCCCAGAGCTACCTGGAACGATCTCAGAGTCTTCAGGGGAGTCCGGGACACGTGAAGCTCTGTACAAATGGGGGTTTGGTATGTCTCCTTAAGGGACACATACCCAGGCTATATTTGCTACTCAGATCTGCTTCTCCTACCAGAGGGGTAGGGGCACCTTGGACCTTGGTAGGGGAAGATAGCACACTCCCCAGGTACCGCTGTAGGTTACCAGGGTAGGGGAGGTGACAGGATCAGGAGGCCTCAGAGTCTTAGGGGCTCTGAGGACAAGATTGGGAGTCTTAGGGGTGGCAGTGGAGGTTTGGTAGTGGCTAGGGACCTAAGTGGGAGTCTGCCCAAATCAGAGGCGTTGGACAAGGAGCCATAGGTCTCCTTTAAAAGGTCCTAGGGCATCTAGTGGTAGAGGCTAGTTGTAGGCATCCTATGGTGACCCTAGGGGTATTAGGAGAGGTAGGAGGAGGAGAGAGGATAGGAGGAAAGGAGGGTTGAGATTCTATAGGAAGACTATGGGGTGTCCCAGGGTCACATAAGGCAGCCCAAGGCCCTAGAGGAATTCTAGGGTAGGTAGGAGAGCAAGGTAGGGAATCTAGGGTCACCAGAGAATATACCTGCTAACGAAGGAGTTCATAGGGGATCCCTCCAGTTAGGTGGAAGAAGGGGTGGTATTGTTCTACTTAACTGCCCAGGCATCCTATGATGCTTGGTACTTACCTGTACTCTAGTTCTAGCAGGGGGAGAAGACAGGGGAGAGGTACAGGACAAAGACACCGGAGCCTATGTCCTCTCCAGGCACTGGCCAGAGTAGCATGTAGAGAGAAGCCAGAACTATTCAGGGCACCCATACTAAGCCTTGTATCAGTCTACCCACCCCGTAGTTCTCCAGGGGACTACCAGTAACTCCGGGGGTAGCACACTAGGTAAGGGAGACACCAGAGGGAAGGGGAGAGGACACGAGAGGGTCACCGGGGGAGTAGGAGGGAGGATGTAAAGGTAACAAGAGTTTAGCCAGGGAACATACAGCAAGCTTGAGGGGGTGCTAGAAGGAGGAATACCTCCAGACTGTTTGAATTTAAAGAGGATATGTATTCAAAGCTGGGGGGATAGATATAGAGTAGAGCAGAGATGAATAAGAGTCAGGAGGTTAGAGTGGGGGACACACCTGCTCTCCCAGCCACCACTGACTTGGAAAGAGAGGATAGAATACTAGATGTAGAGAGGTTGAAAAGAGCATTAACGGCTGAGACCACGTGGGATGTCAGGCTGAGCGGACATGTCTGACAGCGTTCTCCCTTGCCCACTTTAAAATCCTGCTCTCCGTGCCATCCGACCCTGTTTTTGTAGTTTGGTGAACGTCTTGGTATACAGATGGGAAAACTCACAAAAAAGCAAAGTTTTATTCCGGATTACACAGCTGTGCGCTCCGCTGCCCGAGCTCCCCAGGACTCGGAGGAATCAGGCAGCCGTGACGATGACCAGCGACATGGCGCTCCTCCCACCCCTCCTGCTTCTGAAATGCAGAAAGTTTTCTTGGAACTTCAGAAGCTGTGCACTGACATATTTACAAAAATGGACAGACTCGAGATTAAATTCGACCTTTTTCAGGCAAAACCTACCTCCATGGAAGAACGTCTACAGGTAATGGAGGTGCGTCTGTCAGGACTGGAGGATCGTTCTGCGCCTGTGGAGCAGGTGATGCCTCGAGTCCAGTCACAACTTGTGGACATTTCTGAGAAACTTACGGATATTGAAGGGAGAATTAGGTGAAATAATGTCTGTGTGCTTGGCCTTCGAGAGGGGATCGAGAAGGGTAAATTAGCCCTGTTCCTGGAAGACCTGATTAAACAATTCTTCCCTGCCGCCTCCTTCACTACCTTCTTTTCTTTTGTGCGAGCCCTTCGAGCCTTGGGTCCTCGCCCTGCTCGTGGCGTTCCCCCTCGGGCAATGCTGGTGAAATTCCTGCATTATCGGGATAGCCATGTTCCACTGTCCGCAGCACGAGAGAGAGGAGAGATCTCCTTCGAAAATACTCGCCTGTTATTCTTCCAGGACTTAGCCCCTGCCGTGCAGCAGAGGTGGAAAACTTTTGATGCAGCCAAGAAAATTCTGCCTGATAAAGCTATAAAATATGCAATGTTGTTTCCGGCATGGCTGCGAGTGGAGGCTGCTTCAAAAACTAATTTCTTTACCGACCCCGAAGCTGCTGCCTCCTTTGCGGAACATCTCCAGTGTGAGATCCCTGTAAGCGGCAGTGGTCCCCCGCCCGAGAACTGTGACAGCTCCAACAAAGGCTACAGGCATCCCTGCCAGCTATTCGTCGTAAGGAGCAGCATCTTCCGGGCACAGAGAATACGGCGGGCTCTCCTGCTGAAGCCGCTGCGGACAATTGATGGCTGCATGACCCGTGAGAGTCCTGTACTGTGTGAATCAGACTTGTTTTCTGTTAAACTATTTTTTTCCCCCATTTTTATACTTTTCTTTAGTTTTATCGGCGGTTTTCGCCCTTTATGCTCAATGACTGTACTTGTATCCACGCCATAGTTTAGTCTTGCGCTCCGTATGGATCATTTTATAGCTTTCTTAAATTACTTGTTTTCACCCAGAACTCTGTATATTTGTAATTTTTTTCGCTCATCTAAATTCCTTTTTCTTAACATGCAGATCCTTTAAGATGGCGCGGTCTCTTGATGGTTAAAAATTGTTACTTTTTTGGAGTTTGTGATGCCACCCCACCCCACAGCTGGTTATTGGGTGGCAGTAGTCACCCTGGGTGTGTACATGCAAATGACTGAGCGGGGTGGTGACCGGGGTGCAGCATCAATTTGCGCCATCTCCTGGGCATTGTATGCTTGTTTACATTTGTGTGGCTTATGCGAATTCTCATTACTCCTGTGTGCCGAAGATGTGCCGACCAAGGTCACATGTCAGTCGCGGGTGTGTCTGTGTACACTTCCTTGCAAGCTAGGGTCCAGTGACAGTGGTGCTGACGCTGTACCCTTCTACTATTACAGATACTCCTTTTTCTTACGGAAGCGTGTATTCCATGTTTTCATGTAGGCCTGCTGGTACGTTGAGGGCATTGTTCTTTCACTAGGCTTGGAGGAGTGCACTACCCTCTATGAGTTAGTCTCCAAATTGATGTTTCCTATGAGGCTCCATGCTGGCCAGCGGTATTATTGATGCTGGTGTTATGCTTGGCTGAAACGGTTGTTGTTTTTCCTGACCGATGGTTGTTATGTTTGCTGTACACTTTTTATGGTGGTATGTTGTGGCATGTGCGTGCTCAGTGCTGGAGTGATGTTGTGGCGTGTGACATTTCTTGATGTATACTGGTCTGAGTTGTGGTGTTACAGCCCCCATGGGTACTTGTGTGATCTAGGGGAGATCTTGTCCTTGCAGACGTTTGCCCTCTCACTTGCTTCTATGGCGCACATTGAAATAATGTTCTGTACATGGAACGTCCATGATATCAGAGACAAACTTAAACGCCAACAAATTATGACATATTGTAAGACGCGTGCTGTGGATGTTTTATTTATGCAGTAATCTCATCTGATGCCCTCTGAGCCGAGTTTCCTTAGGAGGCAGTAGGGGGGCAATGCATAAGGCTCCTGCTTTACCTCCGGTAGGAGGGGGGTGATTACCTTAATTCGCCCATCGTTACCTTTTAAGTGTGTACATTGTCAGACAGACCCCTAGAGTCGCTTTGTTTTAGTAGTGGGCTATTTGTATGGCAGGATCGTTGCTTTGTGTAATATCTATGGCCCCAATAATGTTTCCCCTTCCTTGACAATATCTTTCATCGCTTACAAAAATGGGCAAAAATGGCCAACATTTATGTGGATTCTCGCTGGACATTTCAATTTTATTACATGTCCCCAACTGCACCACTCAGGCAATGTGGCGCGTCCTTTGTGTAGATCCGCCATATCCTTATTGCAATATATGTCCACCCTTGATTTGGGTGACGTGTGGAGAACACTCCACCCTGATTTGTGTGGCTTCACATTCTTCTCCCACCTTCACAACACCTACACTCGAATTGACAAGTTTGTCGACACCCGTCTCCTGTGTGGCAACACAATTGAAGTGGTCACTGAACCGAAGACCCTGTCAGATCATGGGCCGGTCTGGTGGCAAACACGCTGGGCCCAGGGGTGTTCCCACCTTAGCACTTGGCGGTTTAATTCTGGTGTTTTAACTGACACCGTCACACGTGATGAGACAGGCACTGCCATTTATAATTTTCTCCAGGAAAACTCTGCAGCCGACACCACTCTTCAGGTGCGGTGGGCTGCGTTTAAGTGTGGGGTGCATGGGCTGGTCGACGCTTTAGAGGGAGTAGTGAGGAAATCACTGCAGGCTGAGCGGTTTGGTGGTCTCAAGGAACTTAATGCAACAATTGACAACCCCAAAGTCTATAGAGATCTTTTGGCGTGTCAATCCTGTTACAGAGATGCTATGGTCCGTCAACAAAAATATCTGAATGTTCACTTGCAGGTGCGTGCTTATTGTCAGAGAAATCGACCTCACACCCTACTAGCATGCATGTTGAGGCCGTCCAGACCCGCCAACGTTATTTCATCCCTGGCTATATCGGATTCTGAATCGACCCACGACCCATGCCTTAGTACGCATGCATTGTGGACTTATTTCTCGCACATTTATGGGGCCTCGGGCAGGGAGGATAACATAGGCACATGTGCCTTTCATTGCTCCCTAGACCTCCCGGTGCTTGATTCAGATGTTTCCTTCCAGGCTCGACGCCCCCTTCACGGTTGACGAGGTGGTCATGGCGGTAAAATCACTACAGTCCCAGAAAGCCCCCGGGCCTGATGGCCCGGAGACTGACTATTGATTTTTTTTAAACACTTTTCTGACATCTTGTGCCCTCATCTACTTACAATGTACAATGAGGCTTTTGAGCTGGCGACCTTCACACACCGCTCAATGAGGCCCAAATGATCTTGCTATTGAAAGCCGGTGCCGACCCTGAAGACATGAACTCCTATCGCCCCCTGCCCCTTATTATTATTATTATTATTATTATTATTATTATTATTATTATTATTATTATTATTATTATTATTATTATTATTATTAATATTATTATTATTGTTAAAGCTTTTTATTAAGCGCCTACATGGCAGAGCAACTCACAGAGGGCTTCGCAGCGCATACAAAAATACATCGAAAAAACACCAACATCAATCATTAAAAATAACAGCAAAAAATAAAAAAAGAAGATCTTAAAAAGTACAAGGTGTAACATATTGTATACAGGATACCCGAAAGGGTATGGCCAGGCGGAGGGTCTAAGGCCTGGGAGGCAAACTCCGGAGAGAACAGTCCTAGTGAGACAGGGAGGTGGGCAGCCCTCGATTTGACCTCTCCTGCTCCATAAGATGTCATCTCAATGTAGTCTTAAAGGATGGAAATGTAGGAGAAGACCGTAACGAACGTGGAAGGACATTCCACCAGACGGCCCCCTGGACAGATAGAGACGCGCCCTAGGCCCGTCACCTCCTGCTCCGTGGAACCACCACCGTGAAGCACTGCGCCGATCGGCTAGAATGTAAGGGTGTCCTCCACTAGAAGCAGGACTGGAGGTAAAGGGGGCACTGATGGTGGAGGTCCCTCCACATGATACACAACCCACTCAATTTCACCAGGCTACGGACCACCAGCCATCCCAGGTTGATCCGGGCCTCTGAGATGTGGTCGTACTTGCGCAGCCCAAGGACAAGGTGGACTGCCCAGTTCTGGATCCCCTGGAGGCTCCGCATCTGGGCACCGGTCAGCCCCGAGTACAAAGAGATGCAGTATTGTATCTTGGCGATGACCAGCGCCTGGCACAACAAGTTGCGATGGGGAACATCCAGGAGAGGCAGAACCGGGGCGAGGCGACACAGGCAGTGATGCAAGCTCTTTACCACATCACCCACCTGGACTGATCCTACCCCCTGCGACTGGAACCAGACACCCAAAGTTTTGGAGGCGGCGGCTGAGACCGGGGGAGGGCCGAAGGACAGGGGCCAGGGAGGGTTCAATGCCCTCCCAGGAGCCAGTTGCCTAGATAGGAGGGTCTCTGTCTTTGTCTCATTCAGGCAAAGCCAGTTGCTCCCTATCCAGTCCTTAACCGACTCCAGGCATATGACCAACTGCCCCCTCAAGGCCAAATCAGCCTGTAAGTCCACCACCAACAGGGTGACATCGGCATACATTTGAAACCCGATACCCGACATCTGCAGGATCTGTGCCAAGGGCAGCATATAGATGTTAAAGAGGAGGGGTGACAGTGCCGAGCCCTGGGGCACTCCACAGGTCAACGGTCTGCATCCACTTCAATAAGGCCCTATTTTGACCTGATGTGAACGGTCGGCTAGAAATGACCGACACCACTCCCAGGGTAGCTCGTCACTCCAGCCACCGACACCAGCCTCTCCAGGAAAATGTTGTGGTCAATGGTATCAAACGCAGTCGAGAGGTCCAGTAACACGAGGGCAGCCGGTTTCGCCTCGTCCGCCAAGGCCAACCAGCGCTCCCTGACGTCCACCAGTGCGGACTCCGTCCCACGTTGTGGTCGGAAGCCCGACTGGAGGTCATGGAAGATGCCCGCTGCCTCACAGTGAACCCTGAGCTGCGGGGTGGCAAAGTATTCCACAACTCGGGCCAGTAGGGGTAGCTAGGTGACCGGGCGATTGTTTTTATAATCGCCCCGGTCGAGTCCGGCTTTCTTGAGGAGGGGAGTGATCACGCCCCGCTTCTAAAGTGGATCCACCCATCCTGACATCAAAGACTCGTTTACCACTTGAGCGATGCCAGGGGCCACAATATCGGATAAACGCTGAACGGTGGTGGTGGAAAATGGGTTAAGGGCCGAGGACGACGGACCCAAAGAGCGCAGACAGGCCTCCACTAACTGAACCGTTACTGGGACAAAACCCGAGAAGGTCGACCCAGCAGTCGACAGCTGTTCTTGCCCAGGCGAAGATGCTGCTGGGGGTTGTGAAGGAAGAGCCAGATGGGCAATGGACTCCCTGATGGATTGAACTTTCTGAATAAAAAAGTCAGAAACTCCCTGACAAAAAACTTGGGTGGGAGTGGCAGAGAGAAGGGCCGTCTGCCCTGAAAACTCATTGCAGAGGCTGAACAATTGACGATGACAATTTACCGCCCCAGCAATGGAGGAGGTCAAATAAGTTTTCGTGGCCCTTTTGATCTCGAATTTATAGAATCTATGGTGTATGCGACAAGACAGATGATGAGAGGGTGTAGGATGTTTACACCAACGGCGTTCTAGTCGTCGCCCCATCAATTTGGTACTGTTAAGAGACAGTGTCCACCATTTATTTGTGCCATGAGGTCCACTGGTGGAACGAGCCACCCGCAGAGGACATAAGGAATCTGCTATCTTTACCGATTTATCATGCAGGCGTCCGACTGAGGAGGTAGAAGAGACTAACCCACCTCCCCAACATCCCAGCGGGCGATCCAGAGCAATAAATCCCTCAGGAGTGACGTCCATAAACGCTGGTAGGTAGCTGAAAGCTGAGCTGAGCCTGTCTCCTGCCTGTTTCTAACCCCCACTCAATGGCACCACAACTGACCAACCAGTGGTCAGACCACCTAATGGGCTGAACCACGGGGTTGGACACAGGGAACCCTCTGGTGAGCATTAAGTGTAGGGTATTACCCAGACGATGAGTGGGCCCAGAGGGGGCCCAAGTAAATCCATGAGACTCCCATAGAGTGCAAACATGTTGGGCTAGTCGGTTCTCCGGGTCGTTGACATGGAAGTTGAAATCTCCCATGACCACCGAGCCGGGGAACCTTTCCCTCACCAATTGAAAAAACAGGTGGAATTCCCTGAGAAATTAACTCAGATCTTAAAATCCTTGCCAACATTTTAATGAATCATTTACTTCCACATATGCTAACACTGGTGGGTTCTTCGCAGTATGGATTAGTTCCCACCCTTGCGACGAAAGGTGCCATCCGTCGAGTCCTGGATATTGTTGCACACCGAGCGGAGTTACCTGAACTCGGCTTACTAGCTATTGATGCCTATAAAGCTTTTGATACTCTTGATTGGGGCTATTTATTTGAAGTCAGGTCTGTGATGGGTATCGGAAATGTTTTTATTAACTAGGTGCGTTTATTATACTGCTCACCCTCAGCACGACTCGTCGTGAATGAAATATGGTCTCTCGTCATCCAAATTCATCGTGGGACCAGACAGGGCGCAGAGACGGCTCTGCGGAGCCGCAGAGAGCCGCAGAGCCCACTCTCTGTGGCTCTGTTTGCCTTGGCGATGGAGCCGCTTCTGGTAGCCATCGAGTTCACGTTCCCTGATGCTGGCACAACAATACGCTCTGTGTACACACTACTAGTGGCTTATGCTGACGACCTCCTGCTCGTTTTAATGGACCCCTTCATGATTTTGCACCAGTGGTGGATCTTATTACTGCTATTGGTACGCGTTCCGGGTTTTGAATTTACTGAAAAAAATCCACTTTTTTCCCTTGCGGAACTCAGGCCCCTTTAGCATTGCCTAACACGACCCTCTCGATATCCTGGTCTCATTTCAAATACCTCGGTGTACAAATTGCTAAATCAGTCTCTGACTAGATAGCCTATAACTTTGACCCCGCGGTAGCTGCACTCCGTTCTCAACTGCAGGGCTGGTCACAATTGCCAATTTCCCTTGCTAGAAGTATTGGAGTTATTAAAATGACTGTCCTTCCAAAGTTACTTTATCTCTTTAACAATGTCCCTGTGTTCCTTCCCCAAAGATTTTTCAAATTACAGAACTCCATCATCCTTAGCTTCTTGTGGGCCTCTAAGACTCCACGTATCTCTACACAACTTCTCACAAATTCATATGTTATCGGCGGTTTTGGCCTTCCCAATTTCTATTTATACTATGCTTCTGCCCATTGTCGCCACATGGCCCGCTGGCTGGAGGCTGATTCTTCAGACCCGCATATATGCATGGAGCGGTCATGGTTTGGCTCGCTTAAGCGGATCGGTTGCTGATGGACACCAGATGCAGCATCCCGGCTGTTGCTGGGCCTCCGACCTACAGCACTGAGCTCTCTGATCTACTGACCCCAGACAATAGAAGCGCTGGGCAGGCTGAAACTAACACAGAGATGTGATCAGGGGAAGGGCTTCTTGAGTGTAGAAATTTCCCTGGGAGCGCCAGAGTCAGGCTGGAGGGGGTCATAAAGATTATGACATCCTCTGCAGCTGCCCAGGGCAGGAGTTTCCACCCTGGGGAAGTCCGGGAGGGGTGGTTCAGGGTGATCCCTGGGTCAGGCTTGATACCGGATTATGGATTAAATATGTGTATGTGAAATGTAATTTCTCTCATAACTCCCAGACCCTGGGACCAGGAGTTATGCCAGTGGTTCTGACAGTGTCCTGGAAACCAGAGGTTTCTAGTGACACCAAACAGAAGTGGGTGCGGGGCTGGCAATAGGCATAATACAGCAGGGGTCCACGGGACCCTTACTGTACACATTTATACTTACAGGGACCAGTTAGACAATATTTCCTAACAGGTTCTACTGGTACCGGGAGATTCTCTCAGATCCATAACTCAGGCCCTAGTCGGATATTGGTAAATTCATTCTCAGACAGGAATACAGGGAGTCGGGCCTAAAGTATAGACTGAGCGTGCATTCTAGTTACAGGGCTAACCAGAGTCAGCCATGTGGGCTCAGACGTTCCTATATAATCATACTAGCACGGAGAGTGATGTGTGTATAAAGCAGGGTGAATGAGTGCATAACCGGACCTATACTGTGTGACCTGGGGTGACAGGTCACGTGTGGAGTGCATACCGGTACTCATAGTGCCCCAGGAAGTGATCTAATCCACTCCAGGGGGTGAAGGAGGCGATTGCAAAGGTTGTGTGGCTTCCCTGACCAGTTATGTGTGTGTTAGTTATAATTGCGGTAAAACCATGTGTTCCCTACCTAGTACAGTTCTACAGGTGCAATGTGACAGGCTGACAGAGACAGGAAAGTAAAATCAGTAAGTTTGTAGAGTTAATAGAGGTGGAACTAGACACAAGTGGCAAAAATGAAAATTAGGCGGTATAAAAGACAACTCTCACAATAGTTTGGGAAAATCAAGGCCAATTATCAGAGGGAACGAAAATAAAACCCACCAGAGTTAGACCCCAGGCACGCCTGATACTGGGTTTTGTGCCAGGAGGACCTTTCCCCCGAAGGGTGCCTGCCAAGGTTGCCCAGAGGATGGAGTTTGGGTGACAGGCTAATCAAAGAGCAAAGGTTCCAAGTAAACTTACACAGGGAAAAGATGAGATCAGGAGTCAAAAGCCAAAGTCAAAGCCAAATCGAGTCCAAAAGAATAGTCAAAATCAGGCCAAAAGGTCACCGCCAGATACCAGAAGCCAAATCAGAACCAAGACAGAGGTCAAGGGACTTTCAACAGTCAACACCAGAAGAGTAGTCAAAGAGATTAAAGCCAAAGTCCAAATCCAATAGAACAAACCAAGAAACAGTCGCCAAAACTACCAATGCGGTCAATTTTCAGACATGGACTGACCATCCGGGCTGCATAGGGCTGCCAATCAAACTCTCATCTTTTCCTTTCCCTCTAGAATCTTCAAGCCAATTAGAAAAGGAAGGGCAGGTCATGTGAAAAAGGACAGGCAAGTTTACTTATAACTAACTGGCCGCCATTTTAAAAACGGGTGTTAGTATTGGAATAATGCCCAAAAACTGCGAACCAAAGGACCTAGCCCGCCCATGCGGCCGCTATCAGTGCCACGTAAACTTGGCGTTCGGGTTGACGGTACTTGACAAGGCTGGGCAGCAAGCAGCGTCTGAGGACAGGACTTGCCCCTTGACAGTCAGTAAGTGCGAAGAGTGCCGCACTACGTGGCGGAGGATATGTTTAAGTTATTGGCGAAATATTAACATTGGAGGTTTGGAAAGGGAAAACAAAGGTTCAACTAAGGAAGAAACGACGGCATTGTCTTTGGTGATACGGTATGGAAAAAAGGCTAACACGTTATTAGTGAGATTTGAGAACATATGCCGGTTTCAAAAAGGTGACTAGCCGACACCCTGTAAAATGTCTTAACGCAGGCAGGTATGGGGTAGGCTTTGGTGTGGCGTACAGGCATGGTTCTGGGTGGGTTTGTAAGTGAGGTACTGGCTGGGTGGGGTGTACTGGCGAGGTGTTGGGGGTGTGGGAGGGATGCAGAGGCATGGTAGTGGGTGGGTAGAGTGTACTGGCAAGGTACTTATGTACAAGTGACATACTGTGTACAAGGGACATACTATCACGTGAGTGGGGTGACATGCGAAGTGCTGGGCAGGGTATATGAGCAAAGTACTGGGCATGGTTGTACAGGTGAAGCACTGGATGGGTGTGGTGTACTTGATGTAAAGTTAAGTGTGGCCAGGGCCAAACTGCAAGGTCCCTACTGGCCCTGGAAAACTTTCCCGACTGCCTCTGTGTGAGTAAGAGGGGGTGGGGAAGAAAGGGGTCTGCTGGCTGCTGACATGACCTGGATGGGACATGCCTCTACTTTGGTACGCAAGCACTTTGTTACTGAAGGTAAATGAGAACATGCTTGAAATCCCATAGGATTTGCCGAATTGCTAAACATTCGTTAAACATTCTTTACATGTTGTCATAACTCTGATTAAGCTATTTTTTTATGTATAAAATGTGTCAAGTGACTTATTCTCAAAGTTCTTCTACTTGAATAAAAAGTCATAAATTCTTGCATTTTATTCTGTTCTTTCAAAGATAAAGAAACTGAAGCACGTTTGAAAAACATTTGCTAGCTGGGGCAAATGGACAAATGCCAGCGCTCTCATCCTAATAGTCATAGATTCAAACCCTGACCTGCCATTTGTAAATTTGAAAAACTGTAAAAATTGATAGCTGCCTACGTCTGTTTGTACGGGCAGTGCTGGAGTAGTCCGATAGCCCACAACGCCTGTCCCCCAGGGATGCAGAGCTGACCACCCCACCAAGGGATTTCCTGGTAGCCCGATTGAGCAGTCTGGCCCTGAGTGTGGCCCTTGCAATGGGTCGCGTGTACAGGCGACCTACTGGGAGGATGGGTGTCCAGGTATGGTTGTAGGTTGGGTACAGGATTGTTAGGGTGTATATGCGAGGTACATGGTGTGTGGGTGGGGTGTACAGGCAAGTCACTGGGTGGGTGAGGGATGACGTGTTCATGCAAGGTACACGGAGGGACGAGGGAGAAATAGTAAATAGCAGAGGGTGCCATTGTGGGGAAGAGAGGGGGAGGCAGAGGGTAACATTGTGGGGAAGTGGGGGGAGGCAGAGGGTAACATTGTGGGGAAGTGGGAGGTGATCAGTCCAGCAGAGGGTGACATAATGGGGAAGAGGAGGAACAGAGCAGGGCAGTGGGTGACATCATGGTAAGGAAGTAGGGCAGCTGAGGGCAGCAGAGGGCAGAGGATGGCTTGGAGCGGAGGGGCACAGTTCAAGAGGATAGCATTTTGGGATCGCACACACAGGACAGATGGTGACATTGTGCTGGGGAGGGAAGGGCAGCTAATGGAAGACGGCGATATCCTGGGGGCGTAAGAGGGGCAGCACAGGAAAGATTGTAACATTGTGGAGCGAGAGGCAGCAGAGAACAGAGGGTGCCATCGTTGGAAGGTGGAAGTGGCAGCACATTGCAGAGGGTGATATCATGGGGAGGAACAGCAGAGGGTGACATTGTGGGGAAGGGATGGAGCTGGACAGCTCAGGACTTGAGTATATCATCCTGGGGAGGAGGGAGGAGCAGCACATGATAGAGGATATCTTGGGGCAAGGAGAGGAAGTAGGAGAAACGGAGGCAGAGGGTGACTTATGAGGAGGAGGGGAGGAGGCAGGATGGCAGATAAGCACAAGGCAGAGGAAAGAGCGGAGGGCGTTCTGGAAATTGTGATTTCCAGGGATTGTACAGAGGTGGATGAAAAGCAGTGGCTGACCTCAAGGGTAAAATAGAAGCTCCAGGAGGCAGACAGATGGAGGGTTACCAATGGCTGAAGCAGTCCCTTCTCACGTGAATCACTGTGAAAAGTCTCTTTTGTTGCTTAGACAAGTTCTTTCATTTAACATTCACAATAGTTTTCTTGTTTTTAATATAATTTCTTGATGCCAAAATGCAGTACAGTACTAAAGAAAATTACATGTGCAGCGATAGAGAGGCGAATGGAGGTCAAGCGGTGAGCGCTCGTGGAGCGGAAGCAAGTGGATTAAGAGATTGTTGTGGTGAAAGGCATAAGGTCGGGGCTAGGGTTTCCGGGATAGGGCACTGTGGCTGAGCGGGTTAGAGTTCCAGGTGGTGGAGGGGCTGGGGGCTAGAAATGACTGCGGATTGGTTGGGAAGAGGAGGAGGAGGAGGAGAAGTGGAAGAGTGGGAAGCAGGGCAGGAGCCAGTACACCGATGGAGAGTCGAACGGAGGAGGAAGAGGTGAGCGCTAGTGGAGCGGGAGCAAGCGGATTAAGAGATTGTTGTGGTGAAAGGCATAAGGTGGGTGCTAGGGTTACCGGGATAGGGTACGGGGGCCGAGGAGGCAGAGGAGTGTGAGAGGGGGAAGCAGGGCAGGAGCCAGTGCAACAAGAGGCAAACGGAAATGGAAGCAGTGAGCACTCGTGGAGTGGGAGCAAGCGGATAAGAGATTGCTGTGGGGAAAGGCATAAGGTAGGGGCTAGCGTTACCGGGACATGGTACTGTAGCCGAGCAGGTTAGAGTTCCGGGTGGGGGAGGGCCTAGGGCTAGAAATGACTGTGGGTAGGCTGGGAGTAGGAGGAGTGGGAGAGGGGGAATCAGGGCAGGGGCCCAGTGCAGAGCCAACCAATTTATAGAGAGCAACTAGGGCATCCAGCCCGTGTATCCCAGACCCTAAGGACCAGACTACAATGACACAGCTGTTAACGGGGCTGTTTACGGAGCGGTTGGCGGAAGAACGCTTTCAGAGTATTCAAGGTAAGTGGGGACCAGCTCTACTGTCGGTGAAAGGATACCATCCTCCCTGTGGTGACATAGCAAATAGCATAGTTCCACTACACACTACTATTACAACCAAACGTTATCAAATGCATTGTGGCAAACTGTAGTAAAATCCATAGCTACATTTAGACTGATTAGAGCCCTGTTAAATCAACGCCAAAGAGACAACTTACTGTACACCGTACCGCTAAGTAACTGAAAGTCTTGCATTACTGATTAAAACAACTTATTTTTGTCCTGATAGAGAGGCACACTCTCTTCTCACCCCACAAACAGGTGCAGGAAAATTTTAGCAACACATAATCCCACACCCCAACTCAAAAATTAAAACAACAGAGTCACTATAAAATACTCTCAGACTATCGAGTATACCTGCCCATCACTGGGGTATAGAGAGGTACACTGTTGTTTCTCCTCCACAAACAGGTGAGGAGAGAAGTTTAGTTCGAAGCAATCCCACTCCTCATCAGGAATTTCAAACAAAGGTGTCTCTGTTGAACACTTTGTTGTCTATTGTATATTACTGTGGTATAGAGAGTTACATTGTCATTTCCCCTACACAAACAGGTGCGGAGAGAAGTATAGCTCTAGGCAATTCCACTTCTCATCAAGAAATTGAAACAAATGTGTCACTGTTGAATACCTTGTTGTCTACTGTATATTACTGTGGTATAGAGAGGTACAGATGGGGTTACGACATATATGTGATGCGCTGTCACAGCAGGCTGTTTTTGGTTCAAAAATGTGTCGGGATGTTGCTGCGACGGCATTATTTATGCGCGGGCCTCTGAGTGCATTCTACTCTTCCCACACCGTGTCGCTGTTGAGCTACTGGCCAGTTCTCCGGCCAAAGTAGGTGGCCAGGACTCATCAAGGCGGGCAGGACTGAGCAAGGGGGCCCGCCCACAAGGCCGCCGGAGTCAGATTGGCGTCGGGGG
>JAWWME010000006.1:0-27200 GCA_035047425.1 Eurycea quadridigitata
ATGTGAGTGATGTCAATCATGCAAGTACGGTGGCCTGTTTGACCCAATCTTTTTCAAATGTGGTATATTGCCTGATTGAACAGGCAATATACCGGATTAGAGGATGACATGTGACACTGTCTCAACCAATCAGAAACCTCCATTTCGGAATGGGGTTTCATAAATATATATATATATATATAATGTATAAGGAATAATTACCCCTTAACTGCGGCGTCGAAAGTATAGGGCCCCATGTTATGCTAATCATAAAACTGGTGAAATTCAAGTTCAGGAGGGCGCGTCTGACGCGTCCTCAGCACTGAAGGGGTTAAGGAATAATTTGCAATTAAGTTCCAATAATATACAACAATTTCTGACAGTTTCACATCAATATAACTTTCTTCTTTGCAGCACGGAAGGAGTCGCTGACCAGATTCCAGCGAAGTAAGTACCCTGATGCAGTAAGAGCCATGTGCTGTTATTGTTTTTTGTATTAATTCTATTCCCTAGGACCCGTCCTAGTTTTATTGTATTTCTTGTAGGTCACAGTCTGAAAGCTTGTTCTTATTCAGTTGTGTCGGACTGGTTTGAGGGTCAGTATCTACTGTATGTGGAAAAGTTGCATGTGTTGGTGTTGCTATGGCTGTATGGTGGGGTGGGGGCTGCATGTATTGTTTGTGTGGGGGTTTGTGCTCTAGTTGTGTGTGCGTGGAAGGGCATTGAAGTAAGCACATGGCCGCACTTTGTGTGTGTGGGTGAGGGTTGCGTTACTGCGAGGCAGCTTGCTGCCGTTGACACAGCCATAAAACGGTGTAGAAAGTGGCTTTATCATGGGTTGTAACCCGGCTCTTCATCATTCTGATTGGCCGAGAATCGAATTAGAATCCAAGAGAGTTACAAATAAATGTTAAAGAATGTATTTCGCAACAATTTAGTTACATTTTCATAGTTTTTAACCACCAATATTTACTTTTTTTTCCACAGTTCGGCTGTATTTTCAGATGCGTGAAACATCCATCTGGACTACATGCTGCACCCGGTGCCTTGAGAGGTGCCTTTAAAGGTGTAAGTATTGCCCAAACAACACAAAAACAACAAAAAAAAACAAAAAAAAACAAAAAAAACAAAAAAAAACAAAAAAAACAAAAAAATGTATGTAGGGTGTGTTAAGGGGTGGTGAGAGAGGAGTTTGTAGGGCAAAGGGAGATGGAACAGAGGGTTAGGGAAAGCAGGGTGAGATACTGGGGATAGCCAAGGAAGAGGGGTGAGGGGGTCTGGCAGAGATGGATGGGACTAGCAAGGAGGTGGTGGTGGGCTGGTGAAGATGAATAGTAGCGGGGGCTGCCAAGGATAGATAAATGGTAGAGGGGCTGCCTATGAGGGATAGTGGTAGCAGAAGGGAACGCTGCCTAGGACGGATGGTAGGGTGGTTGGCAAAGAGATGCACTAAATGGATGTTTGAGGTGGGGATGAGGCGAGACTGGCTACTTAGTTGGGGTAGGTGAAGTGAGACATGGAGGGCTAAAATAAAAAAATACAATAAATTAATTAAAAAGTAAAAAGGAGAACAGGGAAGAGAGTTAGGAAGGGAAAACAAACATCAGCTATGCAATTGGTTTCCTGCAGGTAGTGTAGGGTAGATTGATGGGGTGGTGAGAGAGAAGTTTGCGGCCAAAGAGAGAAGGGACACAGGGGTGGGGTCAGTGAAAGTGTTGTGGGGGAGCGAGGTGAGGTAATACACTGGATAGGTGTTTCGGGTGGGTCAAAGTTGTTATTGTTATTGTTAGCCAGTTTTTGTATCCCGCAGAATCACAACATATGCGGTATCAAAGTGGCACAAGCTGGTGGGACCCTTCCAGCCCGATTTCGGCCCTTCAAGAAGTGACTTAGTATGTGTTTTTGTACCATTAGCTGGAGTGAATTCACCCGCTCCGCTGGTCGCGTTTGTGGTCTGTAGTGGTTTTAGGTATAGTCTACTGCCCTCAGATGAGGGGGGCTATGTGTTCGGGTGAAGATGTGTGTTGCTTGGTATGGTTTCCCTGGTCATGCAGGCGGCCTGGGGCGGTCTATGTGAGTGTATTCATTGGAGTTTTTGGTTTCCCCTTATCTTCAGGGGTCCGGTGGTACCACTCGGTTCAGTTATGTGTTGCTGCTGTGGTGGTGAGAACAGCGGGTGCATTCCCCATTTTTGATTTTCTTCTGGCTTACCTTCTACCTGTTCTATTCTAATCAGTGATGCATGGCTGTATATTATACTTTCTCCTGTTTTAATGTTCGAGAGACTGTATTACTGGTGATTGGTGAACTTCCTTTGTAGTATGGTTCTGGTGCCATTGATTATCGTAGTATCTATGTCTTTCCGTGTTGAAGGGTTTGCTCGTTCACTCTGTCGTACTCTCGTGTGCAGAGATGTGTTGTGAATTTGGCGACTGGGAGCATGGCTCTGCTTCCCGGCCCTGCTTCCCGGCCCTGTTTTTGCTGATGGTTCTCTGAGAGCAGCCGAAGGTTAGGCAAAGTTTTGGCTGTCATGTTTCTCTGTGTTCTGTTCGTGATTGTCTGTTATCTTCTTGTCCCTCCCGTTGGAGAGCTGTGTGCGATGCCTGTCTTTCAAGTGCAAGCGTGTTCGGCTGCACCACACAGGTGTATATCTCATTTCCATCCTCCCGTGCCTGGGGTCACATACTCCCGGGGAGGGCAGCAGCCCTGGGCCCCATCAGCCTGGTGTCCTGGCTGTGTGGGTTAGGTTACTGGTGGCTTCGCACCTGCTTGTCGGTTGTATATTTCTGTACTTCATGATGCGCTTTCGGTGTTGACGTTGTTTGCTATGATTATTCCTGGCGACTGAATCATACTTTCGGTGATTCTCTTTTTCCTTTCTTCTGTTGAGGGGAGGTAGGCAATGCACGTCATCCTGTTTCCTGTCCTTGCTTCCTCGATTCTGGGAAAAAGCCAGGTCTTCAGTTTTTTCCGGAAAATTCTGTGGTCCTTGATTTCTCTCATTAATCTGCCTGCTCTTCCAGTCATTAGCGGGCCACATAGCAACCCGCCACCTGCTTTTGCAGTGGACAATAGCCAGCATGGCCCTATTGTCCACTATTGTGTAGTGCCCTGCTATGTTATGTTAGCAGGTTTTTGTATAGTGCAAAGTCACCATCTGTGCAGAATCAGAACGCTACAGATGGAGGGGATCTGGCATCAGCCTAATTTCGGCCTGCTTTCGCAAAGTAGATTCCCCAAGCCAGAGTTTTTTGGTGTTTTCCGTGTTTTGATCCAGCCTTGTCGTGCATTCCCAACCACTCTGGATGTATGTTTATTGGGGAGATTTTATATGCCATAAAATTACTGTAGCCTGGGGCCACGTTGCAGCTTGCATCTAGTACGTATTGAGGAAATGATGCTGGCGAAACCGTGGTTGTTGAGTGGGTATGTTGCACCTGTATCAATACTGCTGTTAGTAAGGCTGTCTCTTGTCCAACTGTGTCTTGCGTGGGTGGTTACATCTGGGGCATGTTGCTTTCCTGGTGGTATGAGTGGATTTAGAGAGTCTAAATCCAATGTGCTTTTCTGTAGTGTCAAGATGTTCATTCAGTCCTTGGGGGTTGTCAGGAACTGGCGTATCTTTTATTTCCTTTCCTCTGTGTTCAGTTGATGGAATATCGTTGTTGCCGCTCTTCCATTCTTGCCTTCAAGATTCTGAGGGGAAGATGCAAATTTTGGCCTTTCTTCTGAATTTGAGGTGATCTTTGGTACTTCTAATGCTTCCTGGAAGGAGGTTCCATATTTTGTCACAGAGCCTTGTGAAAGCGGAACCTCCCATTTTCCATTTGTTGAACATGGATTCCAGTAGGGTTAGATCAGCTCCATTTCACTCTGGTCTAGTTATTGCAGCCAGTCTGAATCTCTTGGAGATGAAAGATATGGCTGGTGTGTATATGGCTGTGTTTTGTTATGTTATGTTATGTTATCTGGGTTTTTTTGTATGGCGCGCTCTTACCACATTTGCAGTGTAGTTGCGCCACGAGTCAGGCAGGGGATTCCATGGCTCGATTTTCACGATTCCATACTCCCTAGAATGCTATACAATTGATGTTGATTCAATGATTATGTGAAAAAAAGATTTTTACTACTGTGTGAATATTTTTGTATGTAAAACAAATAAATGAGAAAATTATATTTTTCGATAAACACTTGCCTTGTTGGTTTATACAGGATGTTAATGAACAGTTAATAGTGACAAGTTTTGTGGTCTTGTACCAGCAAGATACCCATACATTTTGTAGTTGTCTGATACTGGGCATAGGTGGTGTGTATATCTTCCGAGTTACAGTCTCTTGTTTACTTATCTCTTATCGGTTACGAGTAAGATGATAAGGAGTCGAATGCTGGTTAGGAGGTTCTCCTTCTTCACTATGCCGTACTTGGAATTAGAGTTATGATTTCTTTCATTCTAGCTACTGTTGCTTCCTGTGCATTTGGGAAAAGCCATTTATTAAGTTTCATTCTAAAGATGTTGTAGTTTAATTAGCTTCTGCGGAATTCAGGGAGTGAATTCCATATCTTTGCCCCAACGACTGTGAAGGTATTCCCTCCAGTTTAGGTTTTTTAAAAATCTGTCTATTTTCAGCATAGTCCCTGATCTGTTTCGTGTGAGCCTACTTGGTATGCTGATTTGGAATTTCCCCTCCCATATGTCGGGCCTGACCTGTGTATTTTTTATGGATAATGACATGGATTTAAAAGTTATTCTGCGACCCATGGGGAGCCAGTGTGTATGGTGCAGCTCTATAAACATATGGTCTCTGGGTTTAAGATTGAGTGCCAACCGGACAGCCATATTCTGAACCCCTTGTTTTTTTATCCAATGTTCCGAGTAGGATTAAGATACCATAATCAAGTCTGCTCATGATCAGAGCCAGAAGTAGTGTTACCCTCTGTGGAAACGCTAAGAAGGGAAGTAATCTGCAGATGCGTCTCATGTGGGCCATGCAGATTCTTGCTACTTCTTGCCTGTCTAGTGTAATTTTGTGGTCCATCAGGATGCCTAAGTTAATGCATTCCTCGGAGGTTGCAGGGCTGATACCGAGTGATGGTAGCCATGGGAAAGGTGAAGGGAATAGTTTACTGTTCCCACACAGCATGATTTCTATTTTAATGGGGTTAATTACTAAGTGGTTGTTGCTCATCCATTTGGATATTTCCACTAGGCATCTCCCAATGTCTGGGTTTTCATGCATTAATGGGTCTTTGATGTTATAGACTGTGTGTCGTCTGCGAAGTTATAGCATTTGACTCCGTGTGATTGTATAAGATTGATTAATGGAGCCGTGTATATGTTAAAGAGAAGTGGCGAAAGGGAAGCTCCCTGTGGTACGCCAAAGTTTAACTTTTTCTTGTCTGAGTAATGGGGTTCTATCCATACCTGCTGGGGTCTGTCTTACAGGAAGGACATAATCCATTTGATACCGTCTTCTTTTGCCTGACTTTCAAGATATCAGGGTCCACAGTGTTGAATGCTGCCGACAGGTCCAGTAGGATCAGAGCCACAGCCTCTGGGTACCTAGTGCCGTAATCTACGGCCACTAGGATGAACCGCTTCCCCCTGGAAGAAGGGGATCAATGGGACCCACTATACCCATCCCAATCCGTTGGAAAGGGGTACCGACCACCGGTAATGGAACCAAGGGAGCTTTGGCCTTTCCACCTGACTTACCAGATAATTGTCGGACCTCATATGTCTCTATAAACTGCTCCAAGTCCTGGATAACAGTTGACCAGTAAAAGCTCTTGAGGTTCCTGGCCTTGGTGAGACCCAAATGGCCAGCTGTGGCGCTCTCGTGCCCCAGCCTCAATATTTTAAGGGAACCACCAACATCTGACTGGGCCCAGTCAAGCATGGTGTGGTGCACTCACTGTACAGTAAGGCACCTTCCGAGTACACCATGTACCTTGGTGCTGGGGACCTGAGCTCCTCTGGAGTGGGTTTCTGAGGGTATGCCTCAGTACGGACTTTCTCCAGAGAGGAGTCAGAAGCCAGGGCTTCCTTGAAAGCCACTGGGTTGTGGAACTCTGAGGTGCTTGGAGTCCAGAGGGCCAGCGGGTCCACTTCCGCTGACCCCTCCTCAGAGCCAGCAACTGGCTCGGCGGCCTGGGTGGTATTGTCTCCTCACCCGAATGACACCACTGAGGGGGGTGGTTCGGGCTGGCAGATCCCAAGGGACCTCGATAGTTGAATCCCCCATGGCAGCAATCTCTGATTCAGCCCTTTTACGGGCCTGGGACCTTGTAATGGCAGCTTTCATATCCCTAAGATGGTCTATTCCTAGATAGCAATCTAGTTTCTGGGAGGCACATACCCCACATGACGGAGGAGCCCTGGGGCTCCTTCTTCGCCTTCCAAGGTTAGTTGCACCCTAGCTAGGGGAACATCACTTGTGCGGCCATTAGCGTAGTCCACCACGACTACTTGACCGGTGTACTGCTCGGGGCGGATGGACTCTGCCTTCACACACGTGAGTGATGCGCCGCTGTCAGGGGTGGGCCCTGATGGTGGGATAAATCCACTATCTCCCTGCATAGGACTGGAGGGAGGCCCTCCTCAGTCAGGAACGTTCTTGTATGGAAGCCATGTGCTCCCTTGTCTCAGAGCCCCCTGTCTCCAGGATGGCATTGACTTTTTCTTAGGCCTTGGCCTTGGCTACAGGACAATCTATTTTGAAATAGTCGGTCTTGCCACAACCATGGCATTGGTACCCTGGTCTTCTTTTCCCCCTTTGGGCTGAATAGGACTCTCCCTTTAGCTGGGGCCTAGTTTACCCCTTTGCCTGGGAAGGAGGACATCCTCCCCTGCCCCTGATCATTACCTGAAACAGCACCAGCACCAGCACCTGCTCCAGGACTCCCATTGGGTTTGGTGTAGAGGCATCTTTGCTGTGGGAGAAAGGCATCACATTTGCATTTCCCTCCCCACCTCCTTTGATCTTATATTGGGAACTCTGGTTCACAGTTTTCCCCAGGGCAGCTTCAGCCCTGACCCGCTGGCAATTCTTCTCCCAGTTATGGGATTTTTGTGCAGTCTGCACCGCAGACGTTGACCCAGTGTCCAGTAACACATCCTGAAGGCATCAGGTATGGCCTTAACGAGCACCTCCCTTATGCATACTTCCTTGATTTCCTCAAGCCTGCTGGCCTTCTCCAGAGCCATCCAGCAGTCCCATGTGCGGTTGCTGTGACTAGAGATGAGTGAAAGGTGCCCTCGAACATTCGCAGGCAGCGGGCGCAAAAGTGCTTCACTTTTTCCCTTGCCCGCAAAGCCTTTGTCGTGTACATTTAAAATAACAATACTACATTTTTCGTGCATACGGCACAAACAGAAAAGATTTTGTGCACTGTTAAGGGGAGAAAAATAAAAAAAGATATTTGTAGGGGATTTTGTTTCACTAGACACACGAACAGAGGTCATTTTCACAGATCTGACAAGTCTAAAAAAAACTTTTGCTTTCGCATGAAATATTTTGACCACCCCTAGCTGTGACGCAATAAAGGCAGATAGCTGTTGTGATCAACCGTCTGGTGAAATCAAAGCTCTCATGGAGGAGAGCTCGCAATTGGACGTAGTCCTTAAGTACCCCAGGCGGGGCTGTCATCACCACCCGCTTTGCCTTTCCCATCAGCAGGCTGACTAAGAGCAACCACTAGTCTGGGGCTGGGATCTCCCTTGCAGCACAGACAGATTCAATTAGCTCCAATTATTCATGGAGGGGGTCCTCCTCTTTCCACGGTTGTATCAAGTGTCATTTGGTCTTGACAGGTGAAGAGTCCCTGGATGCCCTACTGTAGTAATGAGGAGTCAAAGCCTTCTTCTTGTTCAAGTAGTTTTATTCTTCTGAAGCACCAAGGTTTACAGCATGATGCTCCTGCCAAGCTCCCTTCAGGCTAACTGCCAATTCTCCCAACATTCTAAACTGTCTTGGCTGTGTGACATCACAGCATTCCATGGGCTGTCAATCAAGATAACTGAATAGCAAGATAACATTTACAATGCATGCTACTACACCTACCTTGGCCTGCTACATTGGGTACCACCACGCCAGCAGGTCCAGTGGGTCAGACCACTACATCCAGCTGCAGTTTAAGCAAATGCAAAGGTGGGCGACCGTGAAACCCGCCTTCACACCTGTACCTTCCATCCTGGGTGGGGACCTGTTGTCCCTGGTGTCAGTCCAGTAGCCGTACTGGTGCCGATCCTCTTCCTCCCTGTAGCGCCTTTCCTCGAACCGATCTCGTGGCACGTAGTCCATCTGGGATATACATCTCCTGGGGGCTGGACGATCCTCCCCTCTGTCGCTGAAATAGCGAGGTGCTGTTACTTGGCGGGCTTCTGGAAATGGCCTCTGTTCTTAGCGGACCTCCCTCCTGGGAGGCCTCAGGCCTCGATTTGTGCAGGCTGATTTGTCCCCTGATGAGCTGATGCCCTGCTGGGTGGGAGGCTCGGACCTGGAACTCCTCTGGACGAGCACACTGGGGCCATCTCCCTCCTTGACAGTACCTCCGAACACCTTCCCAGCTGGAGCCGCCTGGTCGTTTGGAAGATGTGGGGAGGATGAGAGTTCAATCACCTCCCCTTCTGTTGTTCCTCCAGCAGCCTGGAAGCAAATCTGTTCCTCTGGGAATTGTGGGATCACCACCTTGGTGCTGATAGTTCTGGGCCTAGGATCCATCTGGACCCCTTGATCGTCAGCCCAGGCATGCATTTCTTCCAGGGGGGCCTGGGCACAGCAGTCCAGGTCTGCCTGAGAAAATCTGCCCATTATATACTAACGCTCAGCCACACTGAATCACCAAGAATAGGGAAAAGGTGGCAAAAGGGTGGGCATCGTGAGTATATGTGGACACTTAGGGTGCAAGAGCTAGCCAGTGGTATACAACAACCACCGGGTTCAGGGGTAGCAATACCTGGTCCTGTCGCACATACATTGGAAGTTCAGCGCCCCAGTCCTGCAACATGCAGGCTTTGGAGACGACTTCTTAGATATTTTGGTAATATCTGGATTAGTTCAGCTCTTAATAGCGACACACCTGAGCGATCAGTTAGCACACTCGGGCACAGGTGTACTACAAAAATAAATGCTATATTTATTTACGCAACAACACTCCAGCAGCAGGGCATAGGTTGGTCGTTCAAGGTTATATAATATACTCGTATTTCAAGAAATGGCTTACCAACTCGATAGCATCCTCAGATGCTAGAAGTTGGGAACTGGTGTGAGCGCTGCTAAGACCCATTGGATTGTTGTGGTATATAACACAGAGGTCCAGGTGCTCTTGGGGCTTTCCTCCTTATAAAATGATAACCCTCTGCAAACACACACCGGTGCAGCCAGAGTTCGAGATAAGCAAATAGAGAGAGAGAGAGAGCGAGGGCGTGAACAGGAACCTAAGTACCTTCCTGGGTCACAGCCTCTTTTTGGAGGGGTCAAGACACTATCATCTCAGCTGGCTGACAAGGAGAGCTGTCCTTTGGGCGCTCCAGGCCAGAGGCAGCAAGGGTGCACTTTGTTACCTTATCCCCAAGCTTGGGTGCAGGTCAGAACCACCTCTATCACTCCATTTAGGAGCGAAGGTCGTCTGTTAAGGTTTGGTGCACTATGGATGTTTGAACGCCACCGTGAGGACTCCGAGGACCCCCTAAACCATAGGGGGGTGTCTCAAAGCGCCCGTGACGACGTGAATGGAGAGCTGGACCTGGTAACTTTAGGATAGGGAGACAGAAAGGAGAGTAAGGGTTAATTGGAGCGCCAGCAGTAATGGTGGTGATAGCACCCCGCCCCAGTCACACCCCACGTTCGCCGGTCTTACCTGAACTCTGACCTGGAGTAGTGGAAAACCTAGAGTAGTCGGGGGATCAGAATCGCCACTCAGAGGAACAGGATACCAGGTATCTGGAGAGTCAGAGGTCCGGAACACGAGAGAATCCAAGACAGCTTCTTGGGATTTTACAAATTGTTTGGACGCCCTGCCCTCTGTTCGGCATCCTAATAAAGCCGACAGAGGCGGGCGTGGTCGGGGAAAGAAGTGAAGAGAGGGCTGGGGGCCGTCCGCGCACCACCCATGAGCACTGCGTCTCCTGGGAGTAGGGTCTTCCCGGGAGCAGCGTCTCTCGGGAGTAGCGTCTCTCAAGAGTAGCGTCTCCCTGGAGCAGCGTCCCCGTCCAGGTCGGTCAGGCAGGACACACCTCCAGGAGCCCTGGAACCACCGTCCGACCCCCAGACCAGTTGGGGCCGGGGGCAGAGACGGCTAAACCAGACCGGATAAAGAATGCGGCTGGTATCAGCGGTCGCCGGCACCCCTCCGCTGCGGCTCCAGGTAAATGGGGAAAGAAGAAGCACCCGTGAAGTGAACTAAAACCTATCCTAACAGTGCGTGAGGGGCCAAGTACAGGGAGAACTATGATGTACACTATCCCAAGAACTACCCCCTGTATGGGTGAGTGCAGAAGGTGTGTGAGTTACCCGGGAATGCGTGTACTGTATGTGTGTTCAGAATGCTATGGACGCCCCCTGGTACACCAGTACCGGCTTCCAGCTGGTCGAGAACGTGAAAGACCGCCACCCCAAAAGCGCCCCCACCCTGAACCGACCACCACGGGAAGGACCGCGGCCCTCAGGAGCCAAAGGGGGCGTACCGAAGCAGGTTTCAGGAGGGACACATGGCAAACGGGGTGGTCAGCCATTGCAGCGGGCAACGCTAGCTGAAATGCCGAAGTTGACACCTGGGCCACCACCCGGAATGGACAGACGTGACATGGACGGAATTTCCTTGAAGCGGCCAACCACAGATTAGACGTGGACAACCAAACATGATCCCCGACCGCATACTGTGGGGCCGGTTGCCGGCGAGCATCCGCAGCTGACTTCATCGCTACCTTGGAAGCCACGAAGGCTGATTGCAAGAAGACGAACCGTGCCTTATAGGACCATACAAAAGACTGCACAGGGGTGGACAGCGCTGGAGACAAGGACATCAGCGGCATAGAGAGCGGGTTAAATCCATACAACGCCTTAAACGGTAACATGCCAATGGCCCCATGTCGCAAGTTGTTCAATGCGAATTTCGCCAGGGCCAGGAAATCGACCCAAGTTGCCTTCATGTGTATGCAATATAACTGCAGGTACATCTCCAGCTCGTGGTTAGAGCGTTCAGGCACCCCATCGGTCTGTGGATGGAACGCCGTAGACAGACGCCAGTCCACCCCCAAGTGTGTCATCAAGGACTTCCAGAATCGCGAGGTGAATTGGGGACCTCGATCGCTGATTATGATCTGCGGAAGCCCAAAACGTCTATCCACGTGCTGCACGAAGAGACGGGCGAGCTGTGGCACCGAAGGTACAGATCTCAGGGGTACAATGAGGACCATTTTGGTTAGCGCATCCTTCACCATCGAAAGGTGTCTGTGACCCTTGGATGACGGGAGGTCAGTGACGAAGTCCATGGAGATCATGGACCACGGGGTCACTGGTACTGGAAATGGACAAAGCAGGCCCGCCTGTCGACGGCGGTCGGTCTTTGCTCTGGCACAAAGCATACAGTGCAGAACATAATCACAAACATCCAAGTCCATACTATCCCACCAAACATAGCGAGACAGGGACTCTAAGGTCCTTCGGATACCCGGATGTCCCCCATTTGGCGAATTATGGCACCAGGACAATATCTCGTTTTGTAAATCCGGATCGGGGAGCCACAAACAACTCTTTCTGAACAGTAAAGCGTCGGCCTCTTTTGTGGAAGGTCCGGATAGGAAACCTGCCCTCATCGCCGGCGTATAAGACGGACGTACTTCTTCCAGGAACGAATTCAGTGGGTAATCCACTGCACTTAACACGCAATCTGTTGGGAAGAAGCACCGATCATCAGAAGGTGACCCCTCTGTCTCATGATCCGGAGGTCAAACCACGTAAAAAACAGTGCCCAAAGTGACTGGCGTGGAGACATTTTTGCCGGTGACCTTAACGCTTCTAGGTTCCGGTGGTCTGTAAACTCTGTGACCGGGAAAGATGCCCCCTCCAGGAAGTGCCTCCATTCCCTTAGGGCGAGAACGATCAACAGGAGCTCTAGATCAAAGATGGAGTAATTGAGTTCCGGCGGTGTCAATTTATGGGAGTAGAAGGCCACTGGCTGATTCCGGCCCTGGTCACCTTTCTGAGATGGAACTGCCCCCGCGCAGTCAGTGAGGCGTCGGTTTCGACATAAAATGATTTCTGGAGGTCAGGATGAATCAGGACCACATGTTCTGCAAATTTCTCCTTCACAGCAACAAATACTTGGTCATGTACATCTGCCCAGTGAAACCTAATGCCCTTCTTGAGGAGGGATGTCAGAGCAAAGACCAACGAGGAGAATCCGGCGATGAATTTACTATAATAATTTAGGAAGCCGAGTACTCGTTGTAGGGCTTTCTGGGACAGGGGTTGAGGCCATTCGATAATTGCCCGGACCTTGGCCGGGTCCATTTAAAAACCGGTACGGGAGACTATATGCCCCAGAAAGGGGACCTGGCGTTCAAAGAACAGGCACTTGGGACATTTTAGCATACAATCTATTCTTCCGGAGTCTACCCAAGACCGTTTCCAGGTGACTGATAGGTCGGCCTGGGTGTAGGAGTATATAAGGGTATCGGCCAGATATATGATAAGGAAGGAATGTAAGAGGTCTTCAAAGACGGCGTTTATGAAGCGCTGGAAATAGGCTGTGGCGTTACCGAGGCCGAATGGCATTACTCTGTATTCATAATGCCCATACCGGGAGTTGAACGCCGTTTTCCATTCCTCTCACTCCTTCATCCTGAGCAGATTGTAGGGCCTTCGGAGGTCTAATTGCGTGTAATAGGAGGCTCCACCAATCTGCTCCAGCAGGACTGAGATGAGAGGGAGAGGATATCGGTTTGGAATGGTGATGATGTTCAACTTCCGGTAATCCACGCAGGGTCTGAGGTCCAAGCTGTCCTTCTTGGGGATAAAAAATAACGGGACTCCGGCGGGGGACCTCGAATGGGTAATATATCCCTTCCTGAAGTTATCGGTAATATAGGTTTTCAGGTACGATCTTCACCAGCAGTTAAAGAGTACACCCTCCCATGAGGAACCGGCACGTCTGGTCGTAGAGCGATTGCACAATCGTAATTGCGATGTGGGGGAAGGATGTCGGCCTCCTTCTCGTCAAAGACGTCAGTCCAGGGAGACAGGAATATTGGGGTCGTCCCTGGTTGTCTGTGAATCCACTATGGGACCCACATGGAGATGATCTTGGGTTTGGAGGTCAGAATAGCCCTGTATTAACCCCCGAGGGTAAGCGGACTGTCAATTTAACCCAATCGATCCCGGGATTCATGGCACTCAACCACTTCATCCCCAAGATCACCTTAAAGATCAGGGAATAGATGACATCAAAAGACTGAAGAAAAGGGGCCGCCCCCACTGGTTCGTATCTCAACTCTGTTTGATATCTGATGGGGCTATCTTTCAATGACCGACCATCAATGGCCTTTATCGGCTGTACCGAAGGTTTAAGCCCCTGTGAGAATGTAAAAACGTGCGGTCAATATAACACCCTGGCGCCCCGCTGTCAATCAGGGCGGACACTGTGGCATCAGATAGATTGAGGAAAGCACCCGGGATAAATAAATGTGGGGCTGGTGGCAAGGACACCGGACCTAGACAGAGGGGGTCACGGATCTGGCTGCTCATTGCCCTCCTTCAGGAGCAGCGTGGGCGTTTCCCTTCGTCGGACGGATGGGACATTGCTGTATCGAATGCCGTGGTTGGCCACAGTAAAAACATAAGTGTTTATCACGCCTCCGATTCTTCTCCTCTGGGGACAAGGGAGCGTGTTCTGCGCCTAGAACCATGGGTTCGCTCTCCTCTTTTTTAGGCCTTCCGGAGAACGGATTGTCCCTTACATAGAAGGAAGGTTCATACCGCCTCCGATCCCGTGTTCGTTCACGGGCTCTATGTTTCATCCATAAAACAAGCAAAATATACTCCGTCAGGATTTCTGGGAGGAGATGGACATGAAGGAGGGAATCCTTGAGGTCGTCTCGCAACCCTCTATGGAAGAGGGCAATGCGTGCATCCTCAGGCCAGGCGACTTCCATCGCTAGTGATTGAAACCTGGAGACATATGTTATCACATCGGTCAAGCCTTGTTTCAAGTTTAGGAATTCTTGTCTCCTTGATTGGAGGCGATATTGTTGGTCAAAGACGCCACCGAAGATGGCCAGAAACGTGTCGAAGACCGAGAGGATAGGATCTTCTCTCTCGATAAGGGGGGTTGCCCATTGTAGGGCGTTCCTATCTAGTAACATCAGAATAAAATTGATCTTCTTTAGATCTGTATCAAATTGTAACGGTCTGGCCTTGAATTGTAGTTTACACTTAAGGATGAATGGTTTGTACCGATTGGGATCCCCCGTGAATCTAGGGTTGAGCGGAGTCATGGCAGCGGGGAGTGTACTAAAGGCGGGTTGGACCACCGGGGCTAGAACCACTACCACTGGGGTGGTGGAGCCGGAAGGGACCGCGGGAGACGGGGTACGTTTCGCCACATCTCCCTGCAAGGAATGGACTTGCTGAATGGCCTGAACTTGTTCGACTCTGAAAGTGGCCAGTTGGCCCTGTAGGTCCATAGGGCCTTTTTGATCTCTTGGAGATCGCTTTCTATCCTCCAAGTGCACCTGTATAAGGTCCAAACAATTTGTTAAGGTTTGGTGCACTATGGACGTTTGAACGCCACCGCGAGGACTCCGAGGACCCCTAAACCATAGGGGGGGTGTCTCAAAGCGCCCGCGACGACGTGGATGGAGAGCTGGACCTGGTAACTCTAGGATAGGGAGACAGAAAGGAGAGTAAGGGTTAATTGGAGCGCCAGCAGTAATGGTGGTGATAGCAACCCCGCCCCAGTCACACCCCACGTTCGCCGGTCTTACCTGAACTCTGACCTGGAGTAGTGGAAAACCTAGGGTCTTCGGAGGGTCAGAGCAACAGGATTCAGGTATCTGGAGAATCAGAGGTCTGGAACACGAGAGAATCCAAGACAGCGTCTTGGGATTTTACGAATTGTTTGGACGCCGTGCCCTCTGTTCGGCGTCCTAATAAAGCCGACAGAGGCGGGTGTGGTCGGGGAAAATCAGAGCTGTAGCTCCCGGCTGCAACAGATCCTGGAAGTGAAGAGAGGACTGGGGGCTGTCCGCGCACCACCCATGAGCACCGTGTCTCCTGGGAGTAGCGTCTTCTCGGGAGTAGCATCTCCTGGGAGCAGCGTCCCCGTTCAGATCGGTCAGGCAGGACACACCCCTAGGAGCCCTGGAACCACCGTCCGACCCCCGGACCAGTCGGGGTCGGGGGCAGAGACGGCTAAACCAGACCGGACAAAGAATGCAGCTGGTAGCAGCGGTCTCCAGTACCCCTACGCTGCGGCTCCAGGTATATGGGGAAAGTAGAAGCACCCGTGAAGTGAACTAAAACCTATCCTAACAGTGCGTGAGGGACCAAGTACACGGAGCCCTATGATGTCCACTATCCCAAGAACTACCCCCTGTATGGGTGAGTGCAGAAGGTGCGTGCGTTACGCGGTAATGCGTGTATATGTGTTCAGAATGCTATGGACGCCCCCTGGTACACCAGTACCGGCTTCCAGCTGGACGAGGACGTGACAGTCGTCTCCCTTTGTTCCTTGCCACAAGGCAAGCCAAAATGGTGAGGATCCAGACAGGGGTATGTCCCACCCCCACTCAAGCGTTGGTTACACTCTAACCCCTACAGGGATGCCGGACACACTTTTATGGGCAACCGCAGTACAAACATTACAGTGTTCCCCCTAGAAGCCTGAGCACAGAAAACGAGTTATTTCCCATGGCTGGAGCTACTGTGCAAAAAGCAGTAGTACAGTAGTCAAAAAATTCCATGTAAGTCTATGGGCCGCGGTTGCGGGCGAGTCCGACCTTGCTATTGTTGGACCCAATCCAAAACAAAAAAGTGGTGCCTGAGACTCAGAAATCCCAGTTCAGGGTACTAAACCTATACTGGGTGAAAGGGGAGACCCTATTTAGTCGAGTCAGCCGCAGGCATTGCCAACCGGGCACTTTGCCTGGGCTGAGACACTGCAAACAGGAGGGGACCTGAAAAGCAGTTTTCTAGCAGGACTAGAAAATGCGGCTTTTGCGGTGCATATCTCCTTATTCGAAAACCACTGCTGGGCAGGACTGGAGGGACTGGACATCCACCCTATGACCACCCGTACCTGAGCTTATCTGGGTGTCTTTAGGACCCCAGAAAGCTCCCACCTAGGACATTCCTCGTCTGGACAATACAAAAAGTCAAATTTCAGCACTTTCAGCACTCTGGACAGAGTTGCTGAATAGTGCGTTTCAGAACCATAGACAGTTTTGAAACTGTCAAAACAGGTTTCTATGAAGCCCAGTTGCATTTAGACTGCAAAAATCAAATTTCTTTGGCAGCCTAAAGTGGTTTTATTCCTGCAGACAAATGGCCTGTCTCTGCAACGATTATCCCGAAGCTTTTGATTATTTGTAGTAGCAGACTGAGGTATAGATTGAAAAGAATTGCGGAAATCTATGCAACTTGAGGGACTCTGAAAGCAATGGGCTTTTCACCTGATCAGAATGGCAGTGTCCACATGGTATGCTTGAGGTGGTGTAGGAACGAGTAAATCTATTTGAGGGCTGTTTACTGTGTCGAAGGCTCAACCTCCTCACTCAAGCAAGAGTGCAGCAACCTCTTAGCAGAGCCAGAGGAACAGTCAAAATCCACCCTTCTCAAGCAAGAGTGCAGCAATAAGAGTTGGCTACACTCTTGCTTGAGTGGGGGTGTGGATGGTACTGTATATTGAAATGTTGACTGGCAAGGATGCTGCTCCTGCTATTCATCTTAAAGTATTTTTATCTTGCAGGTGGGTGCTGCTGGCAGTGCTGCTGACTCTGATAAGAGCTTGCTGCACTCTTGCTTGAGTGATGTGGCGGAGGGTATATTGTAGTGGTGTCTGGCAAGGATGGAGGAACAGATTGACTGCCTAAGAGGAATGCAGACAGGTGTTCCCCTTTACCTTAGCTCACTTTCACCAACAGCCATATTTGCCTGCGGACTCCTCTCCTGCTCTTTAAGTCCTTTGCCCTGGTTCATGCTTCTAGCCCTTATTAGCTCTGTCCTGTGGGCTCCTTTTCCTGGGACTCTTTACCACTCCTGCTGTGCATCCAGTCATGTTTCACTGCTGCTAGTTAGTGATTGTCCATTTATTCATTCCATTGTCCTCTTCACTGGCTCTGCTAAGACCTTGATGCAATTTTGCTTAAGTGGGGTGGCGGAGGGTTTATTGAAATGGTGACAGGTAAGAGTGCAAGCACAGAAGGGCTACCCGGGAAGACCCCAGACATGCATTGCTCTTTGCCTCAACTGCTCTTCGCCCGCCGGCTCCTTTGCTGCTTTTTAAGTTTTCTGCGTTGGGTGCTCAAAGTGCCAATGAGTTTGTGGAGAGTGTCTATGTGCATGGCTTCCTCATTATACAGGCAGGGCCTTTCATTGTCCTTTTCTGTGGTTTATGCTGCCGGCCCTGGCAAGCTATACCCTGCAGGCTCCTGTTCTTGGGTGTGTGCGTTCGTGTGAGCTGCTTTGCTGCTCCTGCTGTACCACAGCAGATGCAGAAGGCTGTTATCAGAGCCAACATCAGAGCGAGTGAAGAGCACTGGAATGGACAGTCGCCCACTTGCAAGATTGAAACACGCCAGGATGAACAGCAGGAGTGTCAAACGGCTTACATCAATGGGCACACTTACTTACAAGAGCCAGCAGTGCAAAGGTTACCGGGGCTGGCAGCACGAACCAGGGCAAAGGAAAATATAAGGCCCTGACAGTTCTACGTGGAAGCCACATCCACAGACACTCCCCACACGCCCATTAGCCCTCCCAGCACCTAATGCATGAAACTTAATGAGCAGTAAAGAAGCTGGTTGACACCGAAGTGAAGGACGGCTAAGGCCAAGGGCAACATCTATCTGGGTTCCTCCCAGGCAGTCCATCTGTGCCTCCACCCTTGCCAGTCACCACTTCAATAGACCCTTCGTGACCCCACTTAAACAAGAGTGCAGCAATAAGAGCTTAGTGACTCTTTCTTGAGTGGGGACACAACTGGTGTATTGAAATGGTGACTGGAAAGGGTGTCTCTCCTGCTGTTCATCCTGGCCTGATACAATCTTACATGATAGTGACTTGTACATTACAGTGCCTTCACTGGCTCTGCTGCTGGGTCTGCTAAGAGCCAGTGAAGCCCCGCTCTTAGCAGACGCATCTTGCTCTTTATGTTTCATGCATTTAATGCTTGGAGAGCCTATGGGTGTGCGGGGAGTATCTGTGGGTGTGCCTTCTGCGTTGAACTGGCGGGGCCTTACATTGTTCTTTGCCCTGTTTCATGCTGCCTGCCCTTGTGAGCTCTGCCCTGTAGATTTCTGTTCCTGGTTTGCTCGTTCGATGAGCCGCTTTGCTGCTCCTGATAATCAATTTGGTGTCTTTTGATATTGCAGGTGGGCGACTGCCCATTTCAGTGCTCTTCAGTGGCTCTGCTGCAGGTTCTGCTGCTAGCTCTACTGATAGCTAGCTGCACTCTTGCTTGAGTGGGGTGGCGGATGTTATATTGAATTAGTGACTGGCAAGGGTGGAGGCACAAATAGACTGCCTGGGAGGAACACAGACAGGTGTTGCCCTTTGCCTTAACCACCCTTTGCAGACAGCCGGCTTTGCCTGCCCGCTCTTTTCTTGTTCTTTAAGGTCGCTGCATTGGTTCTCAGAGGGCCAATGGTCTGTGGCCATAGTTTCCTCGTTGGACTATCGGGGGCTCGCTTTGTCCTTTGCCCTGGTTTATTTTTGCCGGCCCTGGTGAGCTCTGCCCTGAGGGTGCCTCTTCATGATTGCACTCATTTATGTGAGCCGCTTTGCCGCTCCTGCTGTTCAGCCTGGCGTGTTTTAATCATGCAGGTGGCTGATTTTCCATTCCAGTTCTCTTCATTGGCTCTGTTACTTGCTCTGCTAAGATCTTGCTGCATTCTTCCTTAAGTCGGGTGGCGAATGGTGTATTGAAATGGTGCAGAACTACTTCTGGGATTTCTTTAGGTGCGACAACAGAAAGAACTGTATTACATATCAAAGAACACCATTTGCTCAAACTCTAAACCTGGTACAAAATACCATCATTTTATTTCTGCAAGAATTTTCATTTATTTTACATATCTCACAATTCATCAGAACACATTTCTACAGTTTAAACAATGAATACAATTTGTACAAAATCAACATACAAAAATTCATATTGATACTGTAACAAAATTATTTAGCAATCCCCTAGCGACATAAAACCACAGCCCGACACGTCGTGTTTCATCCTGACCAATTTAACAGAGGGTTTGCACTCTGAAATGGTACAAAAGACAAAACATAAATGCGTATCCATATGTACAGTCAACATAAGACCCTAAAACCAGCTGACCCATATTACCTTCACAGACACAGAATCAAATTTCTGTTGTACAAATTCTCTTCTCCTCCAGGGCCTAACTGCTCATACGATGGTAAACACATCACCCTTCTTCCCTGGTAACTTCCCCTAAGTACACACTAATCATCGTGGCCCCCTCTGTTCTGAGTCATCTAATGCCCAGAAACATTGTAACCCACATACAAATATGCCTGGGTCTTTAGTGTTTAGAACATCAATAAAAAACACATCACATTGTCGAGAACATTGTTGGTACATGGTTCTTCTAAGGCAACAGCTCAACATTTCATTTCTACAACTCTCTTTGTACCATATTCTTAGGAGCTAAGAAGAAATACAGTTCTTCTAAAGCCACAGCCTAGTATTTCACTTCACAATTCTCATGCCCCTAGTGTTTTCCTTACCTAATATGCTTTGAAGTTGCTCAAACCAAAGTATCCAGGACCAAAGGGGTAAATGTATCTATCCAATGTGTTTGTATAAAATACAACAGTCTCCTCGTAGAGCGATCAATAATTCGTTTGGGCACATAAATTGCTCCTGGAAAAATACAAAACACAGGCGTATACAAAACACCAGTGTATACAAACACTTTGCGCTGCTCGTCTGTCTGGGCAACTATGGGCATTTATGCCCCTTCTGACACCTCGTGACCCCATCGTATCTACCAACAATGTTCTCTACAATGTGATGTCTTTTTAATGATGTTCTATACACTAAACACGCAGGCATATTTGTATGTGGTTTACAATATTTCTGGGCATTAGATGACTCAGAACAGAGGGGACCTGGAGGATTAGTGTGTACTGGGGGGGAAGTTCCCAGGGAAGAAGGGTGATGTGTTTACCATCGTATGAGCAGTTAGGCCCTGGATGAGAAGAGAATTTGTACAACAGAAATTTGATTCTGTGTTTGTGAAGCTAATTATGGGTCAGCTGGTTCTAGGGTCTTATGTTGACAATGGTAAGAACTGTACATATGGATACGCATTTATATGTTTTTTCTTTTGTACTATTTCAGAGTGCAAACCCTGATGTGCCCCTGAAGAAGTCCTGTTAAATTGATCAGGATGAAACACGACGTATCAGGCTGTGGTTTTATGTCGATAGGGGATTGCTAAATATTTGTGTTGTAGTATCAATATGAATTTTTGTAAGTTGATTTTGTACAAATTGCATTCATTGTTTAAACTGTATAAATGTGTTCTGATGAATTGTGAGATATGTAAAATAACTGAAAATGCTCTCAGAAATAAAATGATGGTATTTTGTACCAGGTTTAGAGTTTGAGCAAGGATGTTCTTTCTGTTGTCGCAACTAAAGAAATCTCAGAAGTAGTTGTACATTTGTATATACATACCCGGTAGGGATTTCAGTATTGAAATGGTGACTGGTAAGGGCGGATGCATAGATAGTATGCCTGAGAGGAACCCAGAAATGCATTGCCATTTGCTTTAGCCTCTCTTCAACAACAGCCGGCTTTGCCTGCCAGCTCCTCCCATGCTCTTTAAGTTTCCTGCAAAGGCCACTCAGAGTGAATAATGGGTGTGCTGGGAATGTGTGGGCTTAACTTCCGTATTGAACTGGTGAGGTCTGCCATTATCCTTTGCTCTGGTTCATGCTGCCAGGCCTGTTCCTCTGTGCGCTTGTGCATGTGAGCTGCTTCTGCTGTTGATCCTGGCGTGTTTCCGTCTTGCAGTAGGGTGATTGTCCATTCCAGTGCTCTTCAATGACTCTGTTGCTGGCTCTGCTAAGAGCTTGCTGCACTTTTGCTTGAGTGGGATGGCGGAGGGTTTATTGAAATGGTGACAGACAAAGGTCCTGGCACAGATTGGCTGACTGGGAAGAACATAAACAGGCGTTGCCATTTGCCATAGCCGCCATTCGTCAATATCCAGCTTCACCTGCCGGCTCCTTCTCAATTCTTTAATTTTCCTGCATTGTGTGCTCAGATTGCCAATGGGGTGTGGGACGTGTTTGTGGGTGTGGTTTCTGCATTGTATTGACAGGGCCTTGCATTGTCCTTTGCCCTGGTTCGTGCTGCCAGACCTGGATACATCTGCCCTGTGGGCTTGAGTTCCTGGGTGCATTTGTTCATGTGAGCCGCTTTGCTGCTCCTGCTTTTCAACAGCAAGCGCAGCAGGCTCTTATCAGAGCTAGTGAAGAACGCTGGAAAGGACCGTCACCCATCTGTACGATTAAAACCCTCCAGGATGAACAGCCGAAGGGGCAAAATGTTGCACACAATCAAGCACACCCAGGAAGAGTAGCCCAAAGGGCAGAGCTCACCGGGGCCAGCAGCATGAACCAGGGCAAATGACAATGAGAAGCGCTGCAAGTTCAAAGCAGAAACCATGGCCACAGACACTCCCCTCACACCTATTGGTCCTCCAAGAACTCAATGCAAGCAACTTAAAGAGCAGGAAAGCAGCCTGCACATGAAGCCGTCTGTCGGGAAAAGACAGCTAAGGCAAAGGGCAATGCCTTTCTGAGTTCCTTCCAGGTAGTCCATCTGTGCCTCCACCCTTGGCAGTCACCATTTCAATAAATCCTCTGCCTCTCCACTCAAGCAAGAGTGCAGCAAGCTCTTTGCAGAGCTAGAATAAGGGCAAGGGAACAGCCCTGAAATCGACAGTCACCAACCTGCAAGATTGAAACATGCCAGGATGAACAGCAGGAGCGGCAAAGCGGCTCACATGAAAGAGTGTATGCAGAAAAAGAATCCCGCAGGGCAGAGCTCATCCGGGCCAGCAGCATGAACCAGGGCAAAGTACAATGAGAACCGCTGCTAGTTCAAAACAGAAGCCATGGCCACAGACGCTCCCCATACACCCATTGACTCTCTGAGCACTCGATACAGGAAACCTAAAGAGCTGGGAATGAGCTGGAAGATGAAGCCAGCTTTTGGGACCAGGCGGCTAAGGTAAGGGGCAACACATGACTGTGTTCCTCCCAGGCAGACCACCTGTGCTTCCACCTTTGCCAGTCACCATTTCAATATAACCTCTACTACCCCACTGAAGCAAGAGTGTAGCAAGCTATCTGTACAGCCAGCAGCAGAATCTGCAGCAGAGCCAGTGACGAACACTGAAATGGACAGTCTCCCACCTGCAATATTGAAAGACTCCAGGATAATCATCAGGAGCATCAAAGCGGCTCATCCAAACGAACAAACCAGGAACTGGAACCTACTGAGCAGAGCTCACCAGGGCAGACAGCATGAAACAGGGCCAGGAACAATGCAATCCCTGCCAATTCAATATGGACGCAACACCCACAGATAATCCCTGCACACTCATTGGCTCTCCAAGCATCCAATGCATGAAACATATAGAGCAAGAAAGGAGTAGGCTGTCACCGAAGAACAGTTAAGACAAAGGGCAACACCTGTCTGGGTTCCTCCCAGCCAGTCCATCTATGTCGCCACCCCATACCAGTAACCATTGCAATGTACCCTCCGCCACCCTACTCAAGCAAGAGTGCAGCAAGCAGCAAGCTCCAAGCAGAGCCTGCAGCAGAGCCACTGAAGATCACTGGAATGGACAGTCACCCAACTTTAAGATTGAAACCCGACAGGATGAACAGCAAGAGTGTGTTCATGTGAGCCGCTTTGCCGCTCCTGCTGTTCAACAGAAAGTGCAGCGGGCTTTCATCAGAGCCAGATTTAGAGATAGTGAAGGGGAAATGAAGAGGATTGTCACCTATCTACAAGATTTAAACACATCAGGATGAAAAGCAGGAGCAGCACCCTTGCCAGTCACCATTTCAATATACCTGCTGTGTCCCAAATCACGCATGAATGGAGCAAGCTCTTCTTGCTGCACTCTTGCTTGAGTGGGGTCGTGGAGGGTATATTAATATGGTGGCTGGCAGGGTTGGAGGCACAGATGGACTGCCTGGAAAGGAACCCAGGGAGGTGTTGCCCTTTACCTTGCCTCCCTTCTGTGACAGCTGACTTTTGTCCTGCTCATTAAGTTTCTTGAATTGGGTGCTCGCAGGGCCAATGGGTGCGATAGTTCATGCATATGGCTTCTGCTTCGAACTGGCAGGGCCTCGTATTGTCGGTTGCCCTGGTTCATGCTGCATGCACTTGTGAACACTGCCCTGCGGACTCCTGTTCCTTGGTGTGTTCGTTCGTGTGTGTGTGTGTGTGTGTGGCTTCCGCATTAATCTGGCTGAGCTTTTCATTGTCCTTTGCCCTGGTTTGTGCTGCTGGTGCTAGTGACCTCCGCATTGCAGGCTCCTGTTTGTTGGTGCGCTTATTCATCTGACCCATTTGCCACTCCTGCCGTTCATCCTGGCATTTTTCAATCTTGCAGGTGGGTCACTGTCCATTTCATTGCTCTTCACAAGCTCTGATAACAACCTGTTGTACTTGCAGTGAAGCCACAAAGCAACTCAAATGAACAAGTGTAGCCAAGAAGAGGAGCCCACAGGACAGATCTCACCGGGGCTGTCAGGACAAAACAGGGCAAAGGACAATGCAAGGCCCCACCGTTTCAATGTTGAGGTCACGCCTAAAAACACTCCCCACACACGCATTGACCCTCCATGCACCCAATGCAGTAAACGTTTTGAGCAGGAAAGGATAATGTAGGCAAAGCCGGTAGTCGACTAAGGGCGACTAAAGCAAAGGGCAATGCCGGTCTGGGTTCCTCCCAGGCAGTTCATCTGTGCCTCCACCCTTGCCAGTCACCACTGCAACATACCCTTTGGGCACCCCACTCAAGCAAGAGTGCAGCAAGCTATCTGTAGAGCCAGCAGCAGAACCGCTGAAGAGCACTGGAATTCACAGTCACCCACCTGCAAGTTGGAAACATGCCAGGATGAGCAGCAGGAGCGGCAAAGCGGCTCACATGAAAGAGTGTACCCAGGAACAGGAGCCCGCAGGCACAGAGCTCAACTTGATGAGCAGGAAAGAATTTGGCTGTCACAGAAGGGAGGCTAAGGTAAAGGGCAACACCTGTCTGGGTTCCTCCTAGGCAGCCCATCTATGGTTCCACCCTCGCCAGTCACAATTTCGGTATACCCTCCCTCACCCCACTCAAGCAAGAGTGCAGCAGGATGAACTTACTGCACTCTTGCTTGAGTGGGGACACAGCAGGTATATTGAGATGGTGACTGGCAAGGGTGCCGCCCTTGCTGTTCATCCTGGCCTGATTCAATCTTACATGACGGTCACTGTACATGACAGTGTTCTTCACTGGCTCTGCTGCTGGTTCTGCTAAGAGCTTGCTGCACTCTTGCCTGAGTGGGGGGAAGAGAGTATATTGAAATGGTGACTGGCCAGGGTGGAGGCACAGATGAATTGCCTGCGTGGAACCCAGATAGGTGTTGCCCATTTAGTTAGTCACCCTTCGCTGACAACCGGCTCTTTTCCTGCTATTTATTTTTGTTGTTTGTTGGCATGGCTTCCGCGATGAAATGGCGGGGCCTTCTTCTGCTCTGATTCGTACTGCCTGCTTTAGTGAGCTCTGCTATGTGGGCTACTGTTCCTGGGTGCACTTGTTCATGTGCGTTGTTTTGCCACTCCGGCTCTTCATCTTGGCATGCTTTACTCTTGCAGATGGAGGACAGTTCATTCCAGTGCTGTTCACTAGCTCTGGTGATGGCTCTGATAACCGCCTGCTGCACTTGCTGTTGAAAAGCAGTAGGGGCAAAGCGACTCACACGAACACATCCCTGCTGTCCATCCTGACGTGTTTCAATCTGGAAGGTGGGTCACCATCCATTCCAGTGCACTTTACTGGCTCTACTGCTGGCGCTGTTAAGAGCTTGCTGCACTCTTTCTTGAAAGGGCGGCAGAGGATATATTGAAATGTTGACGGCTAAGACTGGAGACATAGATGGGGTGCCTGTGAGGAACCCAGACAGGTGTTTTCCTTTGCCTTAACCGTCCTTCAGCGACAGCCATCTCTTTTCCTGCTCTTGAAGTTTCATGCATTGGAGAGTCGGATGGCCATTGGGTGTGCAGGGAGTGTATGTAGGTGTCGCTTCGATATAGAACTGGCAGGGCCTCCCATCATCCTTTGCCCCTGTTTCTTGCTGCCTAGCCAGGTGAATTCTGCCCTGCAGGTTCCTGTTCCTGGTTCGCTCGTTCGTATGAGCCACTTTGCCACTTCTTCTGTTCTTTCTGGCATATTTCAATCTTGCAGGTGGGTGACTGTCCATTTCAGTGCTCTTCATTGGCTCTGCTGCAGGCTCTGCTGAGAGCTTGCTGCACTCTTGCTTGAGTGGGGTGGCGGAAGGTATATTAAAATGGTGACTGGTAAGGTTGGATTCACAGATGGACTGCCTGAGAGGAACCTAGACAGGCGTTGCCTTTAGAATTAGACACCCTTCGCTGAAAGCTGGCTTCTCCTTCCAGCTCTTTAAGTTTCCTGCATTTGGTGCTCAGAGGGCTAATGGATGTGCGGGCAGTGTCTGTGTTCATGGCTTCTGCTTTGTATTGGCAGGCCCTCTCTTTGTCCTTTGGCCAGGTTCATGCTGCCGGCCTTTATGAGCTCAATCCTGCGTGTTCCTGTTTCTGGGTACACTCTTTCATGTGAGGCCTTTTGTTGCTCCTGCTGTTCCTCCTGGCATGTTTCAATCTTGCAGGTGGGTGACTGTCCATTCCAGTGCTCTTCACTGGCTCTGGTGCTGGCTCTGCTGAGAGCTTGCTGCACTCTTGCTTGATTCAGGTGGAGTATTTATTGAAATGGTGACTGCCAAGATTGGAGACACAGATGGACTACCTGGGAGAAACTCAGAAAGGCACTGCCCTTTGCCTTAGGTGCCTTTTGCGACAACTAGCTTCGCCGGCAGCTGCTTTCCTGCTATTTAAGTTTCTTGCATTGGTGCTCGGAGGGCCAATGGGTGTGCGGGTAGTGTATGTGGCAGTGGCTTCTTTACTGAACTAGAGGGGCCTCAAATTATTCCTTTGCACGTTTCATGCTTCTGGCCCTGGTGCGCTCTTTGCTATACTCCTGCTTGAATGGAAAGGCAGAGGGTATATTGAAATGGTAACTGGAAAGGATGGAGTCACAGATGGACTGCCTTATGTGAAGTCAGACAGGCATTGTCTTTTACCATAGCTATCCATCGCCGACAGCCGACTTTGCCTGCTGTCTCCTTTCCTGCTCTTCAAGTTTCCTTCATTGGGTGCTCAGAGGGCCAATGGGTGTGCAGGGAATGTCTGTGGAAATGGTTCACGTGTTGAACTGCCGGTGAATGACATTGTCCTTTGCTCTGGTTTGTTGTTGCCGGCCCTGGTTACCTCTGCCCTGTGGGTTTCTGTTTATGGATGCACTTGTTTTTGCTGATGCTGATGATCATCCTGACAGGTTTCAATCTTGCAGGTGGGTGACTGACGATTCCAGTGCTCTTCACTGGATGTGCTGCTAGCTCTGCTAAGAACTTGCTACGTCTTTTAATTGAGTGGGATGGAGGAGGGTATATTGAAATGGTAAATAAAGGACACTGTCAAAGGGCAGTGTGCTCACCTAAGGACAGTAGGAGCCATCCAAAAAACGAAAAGCTTTCAAATATGTAAAAAACTGAAAAGGTGGCCCAAAGGGCAACAGCCAGCAAGGCACGTTAAAAGTTCAGTAAACAAGTTTATGCAAGCCACTGATGTTTACAGGCTCTTAACTGGAGTCTGATAAATATCAAAAAAGAAAAGAAAAG
>JAWWME010000007.1:0-26016 GCA_035047425.1 Eurycea quadridigitata
ATAGCCACTCACATTTGAGGGCAACTGGGGCAAAAAAAAAAATTACCACCATCTCTGCAGATGGTGGTAATTTTTTTAGGGATTACCGAGATTATTGCCAACATTTGTATGTTGGCAATGATCTCGTAATCAGGGTGGTGTGAAAATGTTGGTAACACCGTTTTTTTTAGGGGTTACCGACTTTTTCAAGTGGTAATCAGGACGGTGTCCTGAAAAAGTCGGTAACCCCTAAAAAAACGGTGTTAACAACATTTTTGGGTACACCACCCAACTCGTAATCAGGCCCTAAGTCTAAATTTCATAAAAATCTTACAATTTTCAGTGAGTTACAATTGATTATATACAATGGTACAATTCCTGGCTTGTGTAGATATACAATATGCTGTAATGATTTGTATGTTTGAGCAATGTCATAATTGTCAGATATGATTTTACACATTGTCCTCCGTTCTGATTTTTCTACACACACTTCATTTGAGAACCAGGTCTGAACTGACCAAGCTGTAATCAATTTAAAAACATATGATTTTAAACTGTTTATTTAAAAATAGTTCATTCTGTATTTCTTTCCAACAATCAATTAATAAATAGTATTTTGGGGCCGCATATAGACCCAGATAAAAATTTCAACAATCTACTTTCCTTGAGTACTTTAGTACCCATTATGCCCATAGCACATCTAATACTCACGCCTGGAGTGCATAGGAGTAGGCTATAAAATTCTTAGGCACATATTTTAAATTTAACATAAGTAGTTTCAGTTGTGTGGTCCCCAGATCTCACACCCATACAGTATTATTATTTGCTGTATTTTACTCTATTATATAGGCGCGATAATATTTTTCAGGTTTTTTATGTCATAACATTTAATTATTTTACATATGCCCCTCATTTTCCCACACACTTTAGCTTTCCTTGCTTCGAAATGATCTTTCCAGTTATTTTTCTCATTGAATCTAATGTCCAAATATTTACATTTTTCTACTTGCTCTATAACATTATCGTTCAGAATTTTATTTATTTTCCTCTTAATTTTCTTAATTCTCTTAATTTTCTCTCTTAATTTTCTTTTACCAATTATCATTATCTTTGTTTTTTTAATATTGATCTTAAATTTATTCAGTTTTCAATATTCATTAAAAGCATACATTTTTTCTTGTAAGCCCACAGATCTAATAAAACAACATGTTCGGCGAAAGGAAGCTCATTTATGGGGCGATTATTTATTATTGGGGGAATATGTTTCTGATTGTTTAAAAACACATCCGGGAGATCACTAAGATATATATCAAAAAGGAGTGGTGAGAGCACACATCCCTGCTTGACTCCCATATTCGCTTTTATTTTGTCCAATGTCTCACCATTCACCCCATACCGTATACATGTCCACTGGCTTTCAGAGCGCCTGGGGGATGTGCGCCCCCGCCGATAAGGGGGGTGCTGATGGAAAAAGTTCCAATCAGCGCCACCCAGCCCTTCTTCACAATGCGCCCATTGCGCCCCACCGAGGAGGGGGGGTTGCTGAGGGAAAAATTTCCTGTCTGTGCCCCCCCAGGATTTCTGCTGGGCGCTCTGCTCTACTCTGCATCAGAGCAGAGCAGTCCTGTCACAGGGAGAGGGAACTGCATGCCCCCATGCTGCTTTCTGGGCTCCCCTCAATGAGTGGCGCCCAGGGCACTTGCCCCACCTGCCCCACCCTAGATACGCCCCTGTGTCTACGTATCGGTATACAGTAGTCTAACAAAATAAATCAACTGTTCCAGTATACCTAGGCTTTGCATCTTAGCCCATAGTCTTGTTCTATCAATCAAGTCGAAAGCTAAGCTCAGATCAACAAAGCACGTGAAAATATGTGTGTCTCTATATATAAATGTTTTTGTTATGATATCTAATGCGAAGCATTGCTGGATTGTCCCACATTTTTTCCTGAAACATCCCTGGGTATGTTTTAGTACCATATGTTCAATGCACCATGTTTCTAATAGGTTCAATATATATTTAAAAAACAACTTCCCTAGGGAGTCTTATATTACCAGCATCCGGTAATTGCCACATTCTAAGTTGCACCCTTTTTAAAATATTGGTACTGTTATTGATCTCTGCCAAGATGAGGGTATTGTTCCCAGATTAAATATTTTATTCAATGTTACCACTAATAGAGGGATCCAATAACTCATGTTGTCTTTAAATAATATAATAAGGAAGACCATCTGAGCCAGCAGCCCTAGAGCCTGTACAGTTCTGTAAGATTTTCTGTAGTATATCACAGGTTATATCTGGGGTGATGTCTGCATCATGTTCAGAACTCTTCAACTTATTTAATTTGGTATCTTCACAGAAATGCTCAGTTATAAAGAGCTCCCAAGTAGATCTGGGAATACATACTGTTGGTCTATCATTATCAGGCCCATCTGCATTTATAACTAGCTTACAGAATGTAACAGTTATTATCATTAAATGCGGCTTCCAATTTATCCCATTGTTTATTATTAAAGGATTGTTTCTTTCCCCCCAAAAAATCTTCTCCACTCAGTCATTAGTTTCTTCTTGGTGTTGTCTCTTTCTTTATTATCACTAATTTGTAGGCAAAAGCGTAGTTTTTTGTTATTTTGTTTCTTAAAGTATTGGCATTGCTTATCAAACCAATTCTCCTTAGTCCTTGTTCTTACTACCTGTTCATGCCACAATAACTATTTCAAACGTGAACAGTAGTTTGATACATTATATAAAAATTCATCATTTGAGCAGTCAACAAAATTGTGTCTCATAATTGTCTGTACATATTGACTCCGAACAGTATCCTTTCTATATTTGTACCAGCAGAATTGAGTCTTCTTCCTTATGGTAAGGTCCTTCCTGCTGATAAACAGTTTGCAATAATTGGTTCTTAGTTGGACAGTCACAAGTGCATGGTCACCATATGGTATTTCATATATCTCAAAATAATCATTCATATGGCTACTATAAAAGTGTTCATTTGTAAGCAGCCAAATATATTGCAACTGAAATGCATTTTGCAACTGTATTTATTTATATAATGAGCAAACATATATTTCAACAGCATGTGTGTTTTTAAGATCCAAGTTGTGTTTACGTACTATTGCCCAAGTGTTATATACAGATCTGGTGACCACAGTGTCTAATATTGTTCTTGTAACTCTAACATTGTATAGTTTCTAAAAGCATACAAGGACATACTTTCACCACGGACCAACTCCAGACCCACTGCTAGCGTACGGCGGTTCTACACGACCTTCAGTCTGGGTTCCGTCCAGGTAGGGGAACGGAGTTGGCCTTGGTCGACGTCCGGGAGAGGTTGCTTAAGTTGCACGATGAGCCCCGGCCATCTGCCCTCATCCTCCTCGACTTGTCGGCAGCATTCGATACCATCGACCGCTCCGTATTGCTTGAGAGGCTACGGGTCCTCGCGGGGGTGGGCGGCTCTGCCTTACAGTGGATGTCATCCTTCCTCAGCGAGCGTACCGAGCAAGTCCGGCAGGGGGGACAATGGGCTCAGCGGAGGCCGAGCCCTTGGGGTGTGCCCCATGGTTCGACTCTCTCGCCGCTATTGTTCAACATTTACATGGGTCCCCTCGCCGACTTTCTCGAAGCATGCGGGGCGAGTTTCCAAATGTACGCCGACGATACCCAGCTGGTGGTGGACCTCGGACATGAGGGTTGGGGTTGGGACCGTTTGGGCCCATGTCTGGAGGGGATGCGGGACTGGATGGGCAGGAGTTGGCTTTGCCTCAATGAGGCAAAGACCGAGGTTCTGCTGTCTTGTCATGTAGCCCCCTCGGTGGGTCCTTCGTTCCTGTGGCCTGATTCTTTCGAGGCCCCTCCTCTGCCCGTGTCCGTCGCCAAAAGCCTGGGTGTCAAGTTCCATCAGTCGGGGAAGATGGCTCACCAGGTCTTTGACCTGGTGAGCAGTGCAAACTTCCAGCTGAATAGGCTGGCACCTCTCCTGGATGAGCAAGCCCGAGCCACCCTCTGCCAGGCCTTGGTATCATCGCGTTTGCAGTATTGCTGCTCGATGTTCACCAGCCTGGCAGAGAAGGATTGGCATCGGCTCCAAAAGGTCCAGAACCGCACAGTGCGTCTTGTGGTGGGTCTTGGGAGGCAGGATCATGTGTCCGAGGCCAGGAGGAGGTTGGGCTGGAATACCATCCTGGACCAGGTGAGGATCCGGGGTCTCTGTCTTATGTGTTGAGCTCTCCATGGATAGAGTCCTGGGTACCTCCAGCGGTTGTTTGACTGGGAGAATCACATCCGTCCCAGAAGGGGCGCCCAGTTGGGGCTGGTAGTGCTCCCAGCCATAGGAGGGAGGGGGGCTTGGGGCAGGCCTTGTCACGCCAGGGCCCCATATGGTGGAATGAACTACCTGTGGAGTTGCGACTAACACCCACACTTTTGGCTTTTAAGAAGGCTCTTAAAGGGTGGTTCCTGTCTAATTCTTGAACCACACTGGTTGTGGAAGGCAGGTTTCCTGCACATTGTTGCTTCTGCAATATGTCGGGGGTCATTGGTCAGGGTTCTGTCAGCACGAAGAGGGGGGGAGGTTGGTCTGTTGTTTTCTGAGGGTGGCTGAGGTTGGGTGGGGTCGGGGCGAGGGTTGGGTGGGGGGGTTTAAATTTAGTGTTTTTATTATGCATGTTTTACAGCGCTGTAAAGCTGCTTGGCGTTTGCGCTATATGCAAAATTCTATAATAATAATAATAATAACAATACCTATTAAATATGTTTTAACCCCATGCTTACTGAGGTTGTGTGAGGCACGTTGAAATTCATGCCAGAATTATGAGTGCTTTTTTTTTTAAATGAGAGCTGTGATGCAGAAGTGTAGCACATTAAGCTGCAGCTAAAACCTGGATGCACAGTGAAATGCTGTAAATTGGAGGGGAGCGGTTGTTTGCGAGCTGACACAACACTATGTTTCTGCCTGGGAGAAGCCAGCTGCATTGCCTTGTGGTCAGAGCTAAAAACTAAGTAATGGTGAGTTTTAAATATGAAGACCCATTACGCGTCATGCATAGCTTAAAACATGCAGATGGGACGCATGAAAACTGGAGGATTCGCATATTTGCATGCTCGCCATGGTTCTAGGCCAAGTGTTAGGACATCTGGCACTGACACGCCGAATAGGCAGTTCTAGACCCTCCACCTTCATGGTTCCTACTTACCCCACTCGCAGCCAGGGTTCAGCTACGGTATCTCAGTCATTCTCAGCCCCGCCTCTGCAGGCCCCGTCACCCGCAGCTCCGCTCCTTACAGCAGAGCAGGCGGCCCCACTTCCCACAGCAGCAGCCCCCCCTCGCCAAGCCCCATCAACTGTGGCGGTCCCGTTTTCCACGGTAACCCCGCCTTCCAACACCTACCATTAGCTTCAGAACAACATCGGGCAAACCTGAGGCACAGTCTCCCGATTCCTTATGAAGGAAGGGTCACATGACCTGCTGGGGGAGTCAGCTGACGGGTCACATGACCTGCTGGGGGAGTCAGCTGACGGGTCACATGACCTGCTGGGGGAGTCAGCTGACCAGGCTATACAACTCCTGATTGGGCAAAACCTTTTGGAGGGAAACTTTGAGAGAGCTCATTGGTGGCTGCTATAAAAGCCCAGCTGGCCTGTTACTCTTTGTCTGAACATTGACTCGTGGAGTTGTTCTGGCGCTTTCTCTGATCTTGGCTTACCTCTTGTGGACCCTTTGACTTCTGGCTTTTCGTGGACTGACTATTCTTGTGGATTCTGACCCTGGTATTGTCGTACTCTCCTGGTTATTTGATTCTTGGCCTGCTTATTGACTACCCTAGTGGATCCTGATTTTGGTATTATTGTTCTCTCCTGGTTATTTGACTGTTGGCCTGCTTATTGACTATTCTTGTGGAACCTGATTTGGTATTGTCGTGCTCTCCTGATTTTATGACTCTTGGCCTGTCTTTTGACTGCTCTTGTGAATCCTGACTTTGTACTTCGACGTTCTCCCGCTTTTGGCCTTGACTTTTGAACTTCCTCTTGTCTCCCTCTCCTGGATCTGTCTCCTTTTCTGATTCCTCGAAGGGGGTTTCCCGTGAGGGTTCCTCCTGGTGTGACCTGGTTCGAACGTGCCCGGGGTCAACCTCTGGTACGCCCTATTTTTGTCTTCAAAGAACTATTTGCTCTCTCTAGGTTTTTCCCATCTAACCTGTGTTTTTCTTTCTTCCTACAGGTTCCCTGAACTAGTGGCCCCTGGGTCCTTGGGGTTCACACCGACACTCTAGTTGGTTAACTTAGGGTTTCCATGTGGGCTTCACTTACATCATGAATCCCCTACAACCTGACCCCACGTCCGCAACCGGATCTAACATAAATGTTCAGACCACCCAACAGTTCCCTGACCTTCCCGAAGACCCTGAAGAACAGTGGAATAATGCTTTCCGCTCCATCCAGACACAACTCAACTCGTGTGCAACAGCCATACACGATTTACAGTTAGTAGAAGCAGCCAGGCCGAAATCCTTTACAGTCCAAGCTCCCCCGTCCTCTATTCCGTTGGCCATGCCTAAAAAGTTTGCGGGCCTACCCGAGGGGTATAGACCTTTCATGGTTCAGTGCGAGGTCATGTTTTCACAACGCCCAGACGTCTTTCAGACCGATAGGCAGAAAGTCAACCAGATTATTCTGCTCTTAGATGGGAACGCCCTTAAATGGGCAGTACCCTTTGTGGAAAGGAACGATCCAATCTTAAATAGTCTGCCCCTATTTAAGCAACAACTAGAGTTGGTCTTCGGCGAAAAATACCATGCCGCAACCAGGCGGATGGAATTTTTGCGCTTCAGGCAGGGGGCTAGGAATCTTATCACATACATCACTCGCTTCCAGGCTATGGCAGCTGACATGGCCTGGGCCGAGGAAACACAGCTTTCTATGTTCCATGAAGGACTCCGTGACGAGTACAAAGACGCCCTTCTCCAAGTCCATCCCTTGCCTACTAATCTCGGGGAGTTCATTTCTCTGGTCCTTAGAATAGAGCATAGGCAGAGTTCCAGGAGAAAGGGAAATACTAGTTTTCCTAAATCCAGGTTTATCCCTCCAAGCGCCAGTTTCTCCGCCTCCTCGACAGAGACTGTTGAACCTATGGTCTTAGGTTCAGTGAGGGCACCCTTGCCTGCTGCTGAGAAAACCCGTAGAAGACAGAATAACCTTTGTTTATATTGTGGCTCCAACAATCATTTCCTCGCTCAATGTCCAATCCGACCACCGCCGGGAAACGCTCGGGCCCCTCCTCAGGGGAAATAGGAGAGGCCCAAATATATAATTCCCAAACCTTAGGTCCACTGTCGTCTATGTCTGACCAACATTTGTTTATGACCTTCTCCATTCGTGTTACTCAGGATTTGGATACCCCACCGCTTCTGGCCATGCTGGATACTGGTGCACCAGATTTATATATTGATCGTGCTTGGGTGGAGAAGTGGGATATTCAGGTCACACCTTTGATTCCACCCATCAAAATAGCATCTATTGACGGGTCTCCCTTAGAGAAAAATCTAATCTCCAGACAAACCCAGACTTTGCAATTGAAGTTAGGTGGGCAAGTGGTCACTAGTGAGTCCTTCAAAGTGGTTAATTCACCAGCATTTCCCATTATCCTGGGATTAAAGTGGTTTTTGCGTTATTCGCCAATCATGAATTGGGCCACCAAGGAAATCACCTTAGGCGGACTCACGGTCCCCATGATTCTCCAGTCCCCAGTTTCCCACATTCTAGCTCCAATACTTAACGTCCCCCCACAGTACGAAGACCTTTCGGTGGTGTTCGATAAAACAGAAGCCAAAGCTCTACCTCCCCACCGGGAGTTCGATTGCCGTATCGATCTAGTCCCCGATGCAGCTTTGCCTCGAGGCCGTGTCTACGCCCTTGCCCCTAGGGAAGATTCAGTCTTACAGGAATATATCCAGGACAGTCTAAGTAAGGGATTCATCCGGCCATCCCGCTCTCCCCTGGGAGCCCCTATATTCTTTATAGCAAAAAAGGATTCCACTGAGTTACGTCCATGCATAGACTACAGAAGATTGAATGACATAACTGTTCCCTTCGTGTATCCCTTGCCGCTCATTCCGGTCCTGTTTGATCAGTTGGTGGGGGCTAAATGGTTCACTAAACTCGATCTCCGAGGTGCCTACAACCTACTAAGAATAGCCCCCTCACATGAGTGGAAAACTGCTTTCATGTGCTGCTTGGAGCACTTCGAATATATACAGTTATGCCATTTGGGCTGGCCAACGCCCCAGCCTTTTTTCAATCCTTCATGGCATCGATATTCTCTGACATCTCCCTACAGTACGTCTTAGTTTACTTGGATGATTTGTTGGTGTTCTCCAAAACTCTTACTGAGCATGTCGCACATGTTCGTTCTGTCCTGGAAAGGTTAAAAGATAACCTACTGTACGCAAAACTGGAGAAGTGTCAATTCCACGCTAACAAAATTTCATTTTTGGGGTATGTTATTTCAGAGGCCGGCTTTAGCATGGACCCCCGGAAGACCGATGCCATTCGAGCTTGGACCGCCCCTTTAGATGTAAAGGCTCTTCAGAGATTCCTAGGGTTCGCAAATTACTACCGGAAATTTATCCATCACTATTCCCGACTGGTAGCTCCCCTCACGTCACTCCTGAAAAAGGGGGTCCTGTACAAGTGGACTCCCTTTCACCAACAAGCTTTTGAGGTGATAAAACAGGCTTTTCTGGATGGATTAATCCTGGGCCACCCTGACCCCTCTAAAGCATTCTTCGTAGAGTGCGACGCCTCTGACTTGGCCACCGGTGCTATCCTCTCCCAGAAACAAGAGGACGGGTTTCTTCTACCCCTGGCTTTCCAGTCCCATTTGTTTACTCCGGCCGAACAGAACTATTCTGTAAACGAGAAAGAGCTCTTAGCCATCAAGTTGGCTCTTCAGGAGTGGCGACACTACTTAGAGGGGGCGGCGGTCAAGACCACGGTGTATACCGATCATAAAAACCTAGCTTTCTTGAAGTCCGCGGCTGCCACCAACCCTCGACAGATCAGGTGGGCTCTGTATTTTAGCCGCTTCAATGTCATTATCACCTATAGACCGGCTGACCAAAATTATAGGGCAGATGCCCTTTCCAGGATGCACGCCTCTCACTCCCATCCCGAACAAAAAATTCCTTATTTCCCAGAGTCCTGTATTCTGGCGTCTATCCACACTCCAGTCAATTCCTTTCTGGAAGATGTTAGGTCAGCTACGCAATCCACTCCATTCCCAACCAATGTTCCGCTTGACACCTTCGAGGGACTAGTCTATAAAAATGCACGCTTGTGGGTCCCCACTGCCCCATTACAACGGGAACTAGTGGCTACGGTACACGATGCCAAATCGGCAGGTCATCCAGGCGTTCGCAGAACGTTGGAATTACTCCAACGCTCCTTTTGGTGGCCCCACATGATAATCACTGTTGAGGAATTCGTTGCTGACTGCCCCACCTGTTTGAGGTTCAAGATGGATCGTCGAAATCCGATGGGACTGCTACAACCCCTACCGGTCCCGGAGACTCCCTGGACCGTTCTGTCCATGGACTTCGTAGTGGAATTGCCGGTATCTAAAGGGTTCCGCCACGTCTGGGTAATTAAGGATTTACTAACCAAAATGGTGCACTATGTTCCTCTGAGGTCCTTGCCCACTGCTGCCGGACTGGCGGACTTATTCTTACACCATGTTTATAGGCACCACGGTATGCCACAGGTGCTAGTTACTGATAGGGGCCCCCAATTCACAGCTAAATTTTGGGTGTCCTTGCTCCGGATTTTGGGAGTACAAGCCAGGTTTTCCACCGCCTATCATCCGCAAACGGATGGGGCTACCGAAAGGGCTAACCAAGAGCTGGAAGCTTTTCTTCATCTCTATTGTATGGACGCCCCTAACTCATGGTCGGATTTGTTGCCCCTGGCCGAATTTGCCCATAATAATCGCTGGCATGCGGCGATTAAATCATCACCTTTTTTGGCCCTGTTCGGCTACCATCCCCGGGCGTTTCCTGTTGTTACGCTAACCGCTAGGGATGCCCCTGCCCGGTCCTTGTATCTATCCTATCGTACAAGGATTTTGGCCTTACAGGCTATGCTCTTGAAATATCGGAGCGACATGAAAGCTCAGGCCGATCGTCATAGACGCCCTGTCCCGGATTGGGGTCCGGGTGACTATGTCTGGCTATCGTCCAAACACATCAAGCTCCAAGGCCCGGTCAAGTTCCGACCCAGATTTATCGGACCTTTTAAAATTGTTCGAAAGATTTCGGACTGCGCTTACAAGCTTGATATCCCTGCCTCTCTAGCTATCCATCCTGTGTTTCACTCATCCCTCCTGAAACCTGCTCGCGCACTCCCCTCTCGGGGATCTATGATAGGTACACTGACTCATTTACCCCGGGTTTTCAGGTTCGTGGGGAGGGGGGTGATGTTAGGACATCTGGCACTGACACGCCGAATAGGCAGTTCTAACCCTCCACCTTCATGGTTCCTACTTACCCCACTCGCAGCCAGGGTTCAGCTACGGTATCTCAGTCATTCTCAGCCCCGCCTCTGCAGGCCCCGTCACCCGCAGCTCCGCTCCTTACAGCAGAGCAGGCGGCCCCACTTCCCACAGCAGCAGCCCCCCCTCGCCAAGCCCCATCAACTGTGGCGGTCCCGTTTTCCACGGTAACCCCGCCTTCCAACACCTACCATTAGCTTCAGAACAACATCGGGCAAACCTGAGGCACAGTCTCCCGATTCCTTATGAAGGAAGGGTCACATGACCTGCTGGGGGAGTCAGCTGACGGGTCACATGACCTGCTGGGGGAGTCAGCTGACGGGTCACATGACCTGCTGGGGGAGTCAGCTGACCAGGCTATACAACTCCTGATTGGGCAAAACCTTTTGGAGGGAAACTTTGAGAGAGCTCATTGGTGGCTGCTATAAAAGCCCAGCTGGCCTGTTACTCTTTGTCTGAACATTGACTCGTGGAGTTGTTCTGGCGCTTTCTCTGATCTTGGCTTACCTCTTGTGGACCCTTTGACTTCTGGCTTTTCGTGGACTGACTATTCTTGTGGATTCTGACCCTGGTATTGTCGTACTCTCCTGGTTATTTGATTCTTGGCCTGCTTATTGACTACCCTAGTGGATCCTGATTTTGGTATTATTGTTCTCTCCTGGTTATTTGACTGTTGGCCTGCTTATTGACTATTCTTGTGGAACCTGATTTGGTATTGTCGTGCTCTCCTGATTTTATGACTCTTGGCCTGTCTTTTGACTGCTCTTGTGAATCCTGACTTTGTACTTCGACGTTCTCCCGCTTTTGGCCTTGACTTTTGAACTTCCTCTTGTCTCCCTCTCCTGGATCTGTCTCCTTTTCTGATTCCTCGAAGGGGGTTTCCCGTGAGGGTTCCTCCTGGTGTGACCTGGTTCGAACGTGCCCGGGGTCAACCTCTGGTACGCCCTATTTTTGTCTTCAAAGAACTATTTGCTCTCTCTAGGTTTTTCCCATCTAACCTGTGTTTTTCTTTCTTCCTACAGGTTCCCTGAACTAGTGGCCCCTGGGTCCTTGGGGTTCACACCGACACTCTAGTTGGTTAACTTAGGGTTTCCGTGTGGGCTTCACTTACATCATGAATCCCCTACAACCTGACCCCACGTCCGCAACCGGATCTAACACCATGCATGTGGGAATATGCATTCCTCACACAAAAAATAGCCATGTCGTACCCATGAAAGATTGCAAGGAACTGTCCGAAAGGTCTGCACAATTACGAGTCGCACTATGCATGGAAATGCGTGTAACAACATGCATGCAGTACTCAAGAAAAGTAATGTTGGTCCTGAGCAGGCGGAGGGCACTTGCTATGGACAAAAACATGCATACAAATGTGGCGAGACCATGCAGCAGATCCCAGATGCTATCCCTGCCAATAAAAGACACAGCAACAACACTGGGTATGATTGGAGGAAAAAAATGGCAGACAGAAGACAGTGGAGACAGAAGATACTCCTCAACCAACTCATCCTCAGAATTGCCATCTACAGGGTAATGGCACCAGCAGTATAACCTTAATATAAGGAAAGGGTAACCAGGGATGACCAACATGAATGCTGAACCTGGAAAAACTGCACTACAATATTCTAGGAAAATGGTGTCCCTTGGGGTCTGGAAACCTCGGTCCTGTCTAAAGGACAAAACCCTGCTTATAACTAAAGGGAAGGAAGGAGGGAAATTCTAACTAAGCTATGGATTCTGCTCTATTTTAACTAACCAGCAACACTAACTAACTAAAGGTGTCAGAACCCCAAGCCAGATAAAGACGAAATCAACCGGAAATCTACTGTACATCAAAGAATTGAGGACTGAGCAGTAAGAGGAGCGGAAGAACCTTGTCACCCACAGAAGACAAGGACAGTGAGAGGGTAAAGAAACGGGAAAGGAGACGAAGCAGAAAACAACACGACGCAGCCACGGTAACAGCTGCACAACAAGTAGAAGACAATGAAACAAATACAAACAGAACAGAAAGATGAATAATGAAAGAATAAACGGACACCTAAAACATCAAATTGCACACGGCGAATAAAAAGGAAAAATAAAACACTAACACCCTGGGAGAACGCACACAACGAGAACACACGAATACTACAAACAAAGAGAAATGAATGAATGAATGAATGAATAAAACATTTATTACGCGCTTACACAAGTTTGACAGTGCGGAACAGGAAAAAATACATACCAGTACACATGCATCAACAAATAAAACAGCAAATAGGAAAACAGACAAACAAAAACACTCAGGAATCAAATAAAGAGGCAGCAGCCATATCTTGCACGTTACAAACTAACTAGCTAAATAGAAGGCTTTTAGTGCTCTCTTAAACGGTAACCATAGTGGTAAATCACGCAGGGCAACTGGCAGCTAAGACCTCAATGCAGCTGCCATGACTTGTATGGTACTCCCACCTGCCCTCTTTTTCCTAAACTGGGGCGTCGCTGGTCAGTGTAAAGACGGCTTGTGGAGCAGTTCGCTCATTGATGGTACTTCTAGGCAGGGTGGGAGTGGCCACTGCTTGATCAGGGGTGTGTGTCAGTACTGCAGCCGTAGCCGGGCTGGCGGGCTCCTCCTGGGCTCCCGCTGCTGCAGCAATGGTGTTGGGCGGCATGGCAGTGGTGCTGGTGGCTGGATTCTTCCTCCTGGCCAGAATACGGCAAACAATCGGATACACTAAAACACAGAAAGATACACAGACAATGGATATACAAAATATAACAACACTACTCCACGCAACATGACACGTGAACAAACGAGGTACAAAAACACAAACGGACAATGGCACTATACAGGATAACCGAACACTACTGCACGTAACAAAACGCATGGACAAACGGGAGAACAGATACACTACGGTCAGGAGGCAATCTGTATACACGATACCAACCAAAAGACAACGGGAAACAAACAAAAGCAAGTTTAAGACAAGGCGAGCACAGAAGAGAGACACACGAAACCATGCGTACTCACAGAAATGCAGCTTGCTGCACGGAGCCGCCACCATTTTGAAGACGGTGAGCGAATGTGACGTGCCTCACGAGACGTGATCGTACTTCGTCATCATCCAATGATATAAAAGGACAATATGGAAGACTGAAAAAAGAAAGAGAAAAGGGACTATAAGGTAAACATTGCAATACGAAAAACAACAAGACTAGAACGGTGATGAGACACAAGATGAAATAGAATAATCTAGACAAATCGTGGAGGCAAGGCACGGAAAATAGTCAAGCCATGACATACAGACCAGTTCCAGTCAAATTACTAACTCACTCGTGGCTTCGCACAATAGGCATTAAAAACCGATTAGCCATTTTTTGCACTTTTACCACAGCAATGCTTCTCGAGTGACATTGCGTGGCTCCTGTCACATGACCATTGACCATAAACTAATATGTGCATTCTTCCATCAGAGAGTATTTTGAGACCGACACCATGGTGCATGCGCTAACTACTTTATACCTGCAAAGGGGGACCTTTGCGCTGGTAGCTTTGAGCCCCTTTATGGGCATTTCCTCATTTTCATTCAGTGTGTTCTGTGGAGCACATTTGTTTACAAAACTGTAGTGAGCAGTTTCATTATAGCACTTCGGTGCAAGCTTGCTGCAGGTGTGGGCTTGTTGTTAAACACGTGTGCTGGCACACACACAGACTGCCGATATGCATCAAAGTTTGGAGTTGCGTCTGCCCATGGCTTTTGTGTGTATCTGCACTTATGAAACAATCTAAACGCATTGGAGTTCAGTAATGCATACAGTATGTTGCTATTTAATCTAAGCTCAATGGAAATCTGCTCAATTAAATTATACATGTGCCGCTGGTGTACTGCACTGCTTATGCACTGTTTCTGCTTGCCATTGTCGGTATGTGAGCAGTCATGAATGCGAAGCACGCATCGCACAGTCAAGATTGCAAATAACGTAATAAGTGGGTTTCTGCTCATTTTTTGTCCTGTACATTAAAATTGCAAATGCCTACACCAACAAGGTGTTATATTGGTTACATTGACCTTGATTGGGTAAGTTGCCATGTCTTCGTGGGCCCATCTGCATGCTATTCTTTCTTTCTGCCGTGCTGGCACCATATGCAGTGGGTTTGATGATGTTGTTGGCCTCTGTGAAAGGCCCTTCATTCAGCTTTTGAATGCCTCTATTGTTGGCTTCCTGAGATGGACTGTCCTGCCCCTGAGCATCCATGATGTTATTTAGGCCTGCCCAGTTTACCTCTCTAGTCAATTAGAACCAGAGGGGTACATGGTGCAGACCCACAAGACCCAAGGGCCACTGACTCTCAGAAATCTGAAAAGGCACAAGGAAAGGAATTGATTAGAAATGGAATCCAAAACCAGAAAGAATCAAAAAATGTTAATAACTCTTCCACATTCACCAGAGGTTGACCTCGGGCACTCTTAATACCAGGTTGCGCCAGGGAGAGCTCCTCACGGAACCCCACCTTTGGTTTAAGATCGACCTCAAGAAACCGAATCGATTGACAATGAAGGTCAGAGGTAGTCAGGATCTAAACCAAACCAGAAATACCAAGAACTAAATCCGCATACAGAAGCAGGTCAGGAGCAAGACAGGGTCATAAACCAAACCGAGAATGCAAGGGACCAAATCAGCAGGTAAAGGAAACTCAGGGGCAAGCCAAGGTTATGAACCAAACAGTGAATAACAGAGATCAAATCAGCAGCCAAAGGGAGAGTCAGGGAGCAAGCCAAGGGTCAATACCAATACCAGAATGTCACAGCCAGGGAGTATGAAAAATACAGGTCAAATACACAGTCCAGTAATACCAATAGAGAAGTCCAGCAGACCACAAGAAACACAACCAACCAGAGTCAATGTCCAGACACAAGTGAGTGAATGTGAGAGGCTTATATAGGAGGAGCAATAAAAAGAGGCGTGGCCTAAGTCAGGTGTTATACTTGGCCAATCTGAAAGGAGCCAGAGGGTTGAGCCAATGATCATGCACTAAAGTTATAATTACAGGGCGGCCATCTTGGTTTTCAGGTATACCAATGTTCCAGAGCTATCCACATTACGGAAGGTAAGTTTAGATTTAATGATGTCTGTGAGCCTGGGACTCTAAGGGGACCGGTCCGCCTAAAGCCGCTAAATGAATCATTCATAACTCCCTGTTGATTAATTACGAGAAGCGGGCAACAAAGGAGCGGGCTGAACCTTGTGTACGGCCCGTATTACTACTGCATGTCTGTGCCTCGTGCGGGAGCGAAACTGGAGACCACCGAGACGGACAAGGCGTGGGCGGGTCCCGCTACTTATTTTGAACTCGCAGCGTCTCGTACAGAGACGGGACCCGCCTGAGCCGAGCCGCTCGAGGCAGGTGCGCGTCTCGGTGAAAGTATAGTGGAGCCTGCGTCTCGCACGCGGGCGGAGCTGGCTGCCACTGGGTGGCTTGAGCCACGAGAAAGGCCACTATGCCCTGAAGCACCGGAGCCTCGCCGGCGGTCGGCAGCAAGCAAGGCCGGTAAGCGGTGCATGGGTTTCCTACTCTACATTTAGGGAGAGGAAAACATGTTTAAGGAGCACATGCCGTGGGATGTGGGGATCTCTTAAAGATCCCAACATCTATTTTATGTAGATATTTAATTGGCTACAACGCATCGCTACTTTAATTGGCCCTAGTTTGCAGTAGCACAATGAAATGTTGAGAGGTTGTTTGTTTCACAATGTAAATGTCGCTCTGTAATGCAAGATGTCATGCCTCTCAATGCATGCCACCTGCACAGCGCCCACCTTTAGGAGGTGGACCGGTGTTCATGGGCCAGGCGGCATGCTATTCTTTCTTGCTGCTGTGCTGATGCCTCCTGCAATGGGTTTGATGACATAGTCAGCCTCTGTGAAAGGCACTTCATTCAGATTTCGGATGCCTCTATTTACAATGAAGTGTTAAGAGGGGTTGTCACATTTGACAATGTGAATGTCGATCTGTAACGCGAGTGTTGCGCCTCTCAAAGCATGCCCCTGTAGTGATCACACTCGGGAATAATTCTGTATGGGACAGTTGAGCTCTTGCTCATGCTTTATTAATGTTTCCATGTGGGCTTATAGCTCCCATTGGTACCAAATGCAACCATACAAGTTGCATTCAGCAATGGTTTTCCTTACGCGTTTCCCATCTGTGAAACACTTCATTGTGTTTTCACATCAGTATGTTGACTTTATGTTGATGTTTAATGGTTCTGACCTTCTGTTCAAATTTAATGGTTCCAACTTTGAGGCCAGCTGCCATTTATTTCACGATGTTTATTAGATCCAAGGCTGTAGCAGGCCACCACAACAGTCAACCTTAACAGTGGTGCCCCTTCGATCATCGCACTGCCGCATATTTGTCTTTGGTACTGTACCCCGCATTAGTGCAAATCATGGTTTATTAACATTTGTTGTGTACAGTAGTTACAGTATGGGTCTTTGGTCTTGCCAAGAACAAAGCCCTGTCCCATTGTATTTATTTCACAATGTTTATTAGATCAAAGGCTATAGCAGGCTACCACAACAGACAACCTTAACAGCGGTTGCTTCTTTGATGATCGCACCGCCGCATATTTGTTTTTGGTACTGTACCTCGCATTAGTCCTCTTGCTCATAGTTTATTAGCATTTGTCGTGTACAGTAGTTACAGTACGGGTCTTTGGTCTTCCCAAAGTGTATGTGCTGCAGCCCACGCACACAGCTGATTCTTTAGAAGGATCTTATGCACCTATTGAAGGCACAACAAACAGCATCGGCAATAACCCCATAAACCAGGTTGCCACAGTTGGCCTGTAAAGAGCAACAAGGATCCACTTTAGTAGTACAACTCTATTTATATTCACTATTTACACAGGTATACAATCTCACAAGCCTGTACCTGCACAATGCCTTTTGACTATTACTGGCAGCACTTCAGAGCATGTTCTATGCACCTTTGGCATGTCTCCTGGGTGAGCACATGCCACCAGTAGTAGTATATGCCGTCTTTAAGGCTTTTCAAGTCCTTGGGTTTGTGGACCGTATGAATCCAAAATTTGAAATGCACCCAAACAAGTTCTATGGGGCTTAAATCCAGGGACTCTAGTTGGATCTGGAGCCAGTATATCACCTGTTCACTGAGGTGTTTTCCCGCACGTGTGTGTTTTGGATCGTTATCCTGGAGCAGGGCAAACTCACTTCTTTTCCCAGGATAATGTTTGTCTGCCCAGGGGATGAGGCTGCCTTCTATGATGTTATGCTTGTATAACTCGGTGTCTATGATCCCTTTGAAAATTAGTATGGGCCTCGGTCCGTCCTTGCTGATCACTGTCCACACATGCACCTTTGCCGGGTGTTTCGGTTCTGGCTTTCCCATAATTTTCCCTTTTTTGCGATTGCAGTATCTGCCAAAACTTTTCAAGGACACGAGGGCTCGTCCGAAAACAGCATATCTTCCAGGTCTCGATTGAAGCCAATCCATTCCTGGGCATGCTGCAGACGCTTGACTTTGTTCACGTCTCGGGTCATGTGGTGGCCCTGTGTGGAAATCTGAAAAGTGTATTAAAACAAAGCCCTTTGAGCTGCAATGTACATTAGTCTGCTCTTCACTTCTTGTTACAAAGATGAACATACACTTTGAACAGAGCACATGTGATAAAATGGCATTAACTGTATAATAGTGCACACATTCGTTTGGGCTCAATTATTGTGACCTGTTCACTTGTAGTTAACTGTACACAATTTGCTTTCCAGAACATTTGAACATTTGCTACTTTACTACTTTCAAAAACAAACACTTAGGCACAGCGCACACAGCCTTAAATGCCATTGATTTGTTCATCGCATTTCTTAGAGTTCTAGTGTTGTCTAGTGTTGACACACTACTCATTACAATTCCTGCTTTCAAGAACATACAGTTTGCACACTGCACACTGGATGAAATGGCATTTGTTATGCTGCATTCATTTCTTACAGCACAAATATTGTCTGCTGTGCACTTCTTTACAAATCCTGCTTTCAAGAACATTGTACAGTGCACACATGAAATGGCATTTAGTATGGTGCATGCTTACCTCATACATCCCCATGCCTATTCCGCATTGTTCTGTGCCTTTCGAGCCATGTTGCGTCCTATCTTGATCCCGTAGCGTGTTACCAGCAGGTCTTGCAGCTGTCTTAATGTCTGTTTGTCGTTCTCAGACAAAATCATGCTCGCAGCATTCTTGAGGGTCCTGTGCAACAAATAAAATACTATGTTAGGATACTGTACATTTTAAATACCATCCTTCCAAGTATCTGGCTCCACTGACTGAAAACGTACTCGTTATATACCAGGCTATGCTTTGGCTTGGGGTGGCAATGTACCTGCAAGTGGTAATGCACACACTGTTGCAAAACAATATACCCAAAGCTTGCAAGCCAGGACATCACCTGAGGCGCAGTCATGCCAAGCTCTTGGTAGAGGTTGCACGTCCAATGGCAGAGGTGGGGAGAAATCTTTTTGTGCATGTATGCAGTTCACCGAAGTTGTGACTCGCAAGTGACTTTCAAAAGTAGCAAGGGGGCCGAATGTGAAGGTACGCCAGCCTTAATAGTGGCAGGGTGCAAGGTCCGTCTTGCCGCCCAAATTTGATAAGGCAGGGTTACACCCCCGGACGTTTATAAGGCGCATTTTCCAGGCAACAATTTTTGTTGTTTCCATTGTTCCAGTATTCTATCTACAGTAACCTGCCAGCAGTATCCTGTCATCATGGCACTCCTTCGTGACTCATCTTTCAACAGCAGACCACGGACTGTCCGGACTCCTTTGAGGCATGTACTTGGCCATTCTACCCCCTGAAGAAGAAATGGGTATGATTTGCAAAGCTATCAGGTACATCGATTGGAACTCCTGTCAAGGCTCGTACCCCCAAAGCTGGCCAGAACCCACAGGAACTGAAAAAGATAAACTCCATTTGCGTGGTCTGCTTAGAGGTCAACGCTGCTAATCTTGCATTCCTGCAGTGCAGGAAAGCATTAAAGAAGGCAAAATCATTCGGTAAGGACAACACTATACAGTACTGTAAAAAAACGCTTTACTGCTTACTATTGCATGTACCTGTCAAGCTTTGAGCCATGTTATTTCTTTTCCACACCATACTGTAGGCTTTCTCACAGCTCAGCAAGTCGCTGACCGAGTGGGGGAAGTGTCAGCTTCAGAAGAGTCTTCTGTACCCTCACCTCAACCACAGGATACTCTGGCCCCTTTGACCCCCCTGGCAGAGATGCAAATGGGGGCAAAACATGATGTTCAGGGTAATGTACTGACTTGCACGCTTTGCTACTGTTACTCCTTTGCCTAGCATCTGCATACTCTAGATTGTACTTATGATTTTGTGCTTTACAACCTTATTTAGTGCACTGACAAGTGCCTGTGTGGGCATTATCGGCACATGAAATGGCGATTTTGGAACAGTTGATTTGCACACCTTTGTCACTGTGTAAGCCTGAAAACTGCTTGTGCTTGCTATATTTAGTTGGCCCCGGCCTTAAATGCCAGTTTACATTTGACACTTGCTTTCTTTATTATTTCCATTCTCTGTAGTGCAGCTGCAAGACGCCAGTATGGTGAGCAAACCGGAAGTCGAGGAGCTTCACTGTCTCACCCCCTAGACCCACCCTGGTAAGCAGGAGGGCATTATACATTGTGCTACTTACTGTAGGATAACCAAACTAGAAAATCTACCAGTATGCACCACAGATTTATCACCAGTTTGACATCAATAGTTGGATCACGAAAAGGAAGGCAATACATTTCTCCACAGTTCTGTTTATTATAAAAAATATATTTAATCATAGAACAATTTTGCAATCAATTAAAAACTACACAATAATATGTGTTATAATTAAATACAAAATGCAATGCACACAAAACACACCCTCGACGTATACGTTTCAGTCTTTCATAGAGTTAATCTTGACATTCATCAGGAAGGAAAATACAATTAAAACATAAAACAACATTGTGCCAAAAAACATTATTTTTTCTTTTTCTTTCTTGAAGACAGGCCAGCTATCCAACAAAAAGGCTTTCACGTCCGTTTCTTTTGGCTAGTAATTCATTCAATTCTGGGACAGATGGACATAAGTGTAGTTCACACAGATAAACATTTGAGCTAAAAAGAGAAAATGTAAGACTCAGTGAAATCACAACCGTTACTGTCTACAAAGGCGACAAATCTGTTTTCACATGATGAGTAAGTAAATAAATCATCAAAAAACCATATTCAATGGTAATGCCCAACCCACTTGTATTCAATACTTTGTTAATTGAAACCAGGGAAAACTCTAAGCAGGTCAGAAGTACTTTCTTAGGTGGCATAAAGAGTGAACTAAACAGAACTCAACCCCTTTGTTGAAGACAAGCAGCGCCTGGTATACACTACATCTTAATCTAAAATCTACTGCTCGTCCCAGCCAAATAAACCTCTAATTTCCAAATACTGTCCCTCTCATTTTGACTATATATACTTTCCATAGTGTGAAACATATCTTATATAACCTATATTAAACTAAAAAATACTATCATACTGTTAGTCAATTGAATCTCATATTTAGTAGAACGACATTACAAAAGGACAGCCTACCGAAATCTTTCATGATTCACTGTTAATTGCCTTCAGACTTCAACCAAAAAAGGCAATCGGCCTTGCAGCTGTTGTCCTACTCTGCCCTCACAAAAAAGGAAGAGAGAAGTCACCGTATCAGTCTCCATTAAGCTGACCCAGTGACTGAAACCTAATCAATCAATTCTAACACTTACCAAACTCATTACTCCCTACCTCCAAAAACCGCTACCTCTAGTCAATACATCTAAATACGTACTCACTTAAAAATAGATTGTCCAAATTTCCACGTGCACACGGTTGTCTCGTCCCGGAGACTAATGACCATTCTACTGACATATCACCTTTATATTTATTTATTTTATTTATGACATTTGTAACGCGCTCAAGCCCATGGGCATCAAAGCAAATAGCATTGCCTCGTTTTTACTGCCTTGCCAAATAATAAGAATATCATCAATATATCGCGAATAACTCAACAAATTGTTTTTGAAAGGGTTGTCAACGTGATATATAAATAGCTCTTCAATGCGCCATATATAAGTTAGCTAAACTGGGAGCATAGGTAACGCCCATAGCGGTCCGGCTAATTTGCTTAGATATTTTGCCATCAAATTGGAAAAAGTTGTTAGTTAGTGACAGAGTGGCAGCCCACATCACAAACTCCACCAATGTCTGTGGCAAATCATTATTGCTCTCCAGCAGCGAGCGGACAACATACTTACTGTAGGATGGCATGCATAATATATCATAATAATCTTACAGTACATGTGCTTTGCTTTGTCCTTTTACACAACATATTCTCAGCGCGCATTGGCTAACATTTGAGGATTGAGCTGCTAAGCAGTTCAGCCCTTGGTCCCTTCCTCTCCCTCCCCACACACTGGCAAGGCTAATGGGCCAGCGTCATGACAAAGGAGATGGTGGGCATCCTTTGCAAGTGACAATGTTTTAACAGTACACTATGTTAAGCAGCGTGCTTCCATCCCCCTACCTACAGCACCTTACCCAGCACCATGCATCTCGCTGCCTTCCTCCTCCCCAACCCCAAAACAGAACATGAGCATTGTGATCTCCACAGAATTCGAACGTTGATGTCTTTTTTGGAACCAGTTCCAATCATTTGCATTGTACACTCTCAGCATGTAGTAGGAATGCTGCATGTGTACCAACAAAGTGTATATACTGTTGTACGTGCTTGTGTACCTTTTCTAAACCAAGGTTTCCAAACATTTCACTTTGGGGTGATCACCATGCATAAAAAATGAGGTAAAATTCCCCTAAGCGATCAAGAATTGCTTGTTACTTGTGTCAATGGGAGGCGGCACCCACATGTAAAGTAGCAGCCAGTTGCGTTCTCCATCACTTTCACGCAACATTGCAGGTCTCTTCCCCAAACACACGTGCATTGGGGTTATTGCCCCCATCTGATAAAACAAACGCGACACTATGTTCTCGGGGGGCCCCTGCCTATTTACTAGAATACGAAAGCGCCTTCACTGGGAAGACCAGGGGCGGCAAAACTAGAGTTCAACCCCGTGCTGCCTGCGGCGCTTTCCCTTTGCTCACTTTGTTCTCAGTCACCCTAGCCGGCACCCGCTGGGTGTGGAGCAGCTCTGGCAAGTCTCATCGTGCAGGAGCCACGCCCCCAGGGATAGAGGCGCATGCACCCGCTGACATGTTCATTTTGGCCGGCTCCCTCATTAATGGGGCCCGGCATGGCCAGACACTCGCTTTCTGGAGACCTGCCTACGGCGAGAGCACCTCGCACGCCGTCTTACAGCTGAGCGCAGCCCGCCATTTCAGCACCGAAACTCGTCATCAGTGTGGTGGGCGGGGCCTCCTTTTCCCTAAACTCCTAGATCTCCATTGGTCCTGCTTCACAACCAATTCAGAGTAGTTCAGCAACCACACCTCTGGGGCTCTGATTGGTAACTGTTAGGCCAGCAGAGTTAGAAGTGTGGAGAAACCCCACCCGACCCCCTGTAGAGGCCGAATCAGGTTCGGCCTCCCAGAAGGCGAGGCGGAGACCCAAAGACCCTGTCTCCGAGGACTGTAACGGGAACCCAGCACCTGCAGGAGAAGAGGAAAAATAAAAGGGAAAAGTTAGTAAACTGCCACAGACAGCTCCGAGCAAAAAGGGTAAACTAGTATCACTATATACCTCAAGCAGACTGCGGGCACGTGATATACCCAGTCTCCGCCAGGGGATCCAGAACACTGGACACCCGAGAGGTTTGATGAGGGAAGGAATGAGGTATTGAGACAAAGAGTCGGACTGAGGGCAGGATGGCTCCTTAGGGAGGTCAGGGGGGCAGGAGTCAGGGGCAAAGTCCTGAAAAGACACCATCAGTCACCAGAGTCAAAAGGTCAAGGAACAAGCAAGGTCAGGGGACAGGCTAGAATTCGGCAACCAGGATCAGGTATCAGCGGGCAGAATCAAAGTCAAGTTAAGAAGGCCAAAAGTCGTCAACCAGGGGCAGAGGATTCAGAGAGAGGGCAGGTCAAACAGCAGGCCGAGTCAGTACACGAGAAACAAATTCAGGAACCAGGATACAAATACCAGTCTTGCTCCGTCAAGGATCAGGATACTCTGACGAGGAGCAGAAGGGAGAGGCGGCTTAAATAGTTCCTTAGCCCCTCCCTAGATTATAGGTCCCTCCTCCAGGAAGTTATAAATTTCATGGCGGCCATATTGGATTCCCTAATGCTGTTACCGTCTATGGCAGTTTGGTCTGCAAGGGAGGCTTGGAACCCCAGGTAAGAAAAATGTGGTTTAAGATAGAAGGGGATCTAAATCTATGAATGTGTGTAAATATGTGAAAGTTGTGGCATCCATATTCACAGCTGCTGTTTGCTGATGCCGAAAGCTGCGAGGCCGCGGCACCCGCGAGGGTCGCCGTGGATACTGGTGCCATGAACTACGGGCCCGGGGCCGCGGCACCCGAGAGGGTCGCCGCGGCTGCTGGCATTGTGACCTGTGGGCTTGGGGCCGCGGCACCCGCGAGGGTCGCCGCGGCTGCTGGCATCGTGACCTGTGGGCTTGGGGCCGCGGCACCCGCGAGGGTCGCCGCGGCTGTTGGCGCCCTGACCTGTGGACTTGGGGCCGCGGCACCCGCGAGGGTCGCCGCGGCTGTTGGCGCCCTGACCTGTGGGCTTGGGGCCGCGGCACCCACGAGGGTCGCCTCGGCTGGTGGCGCCCTGACCCGCGGGCCCGAGGCCGTGAAGTGTGGGAATCGAGTGACAGGTCGGCCGGCGGTTCCAGGCAGGGCTGCTGGGAACCGGCGCCGACCTGACAGGTAACCATATAAAATACCCGGGCACCCTCACTGCCTTGTATCAGTGTTGACCACTTTAGTATGAGCTGTGGCGTTTCGTCTTTTCTCTCTGTTGAATTGACTGACTTTGGCTTGACCCCTGGTTTGCTTCTTTGAATACTACCTTCGGTTTTGGCGCTTGGTTTTGGATTGACTTCTGTTTTTTTGACTCTGGCTATTCTTTCCACCATTCTTGTCTCACCCCCGGACCTTGGCATTTACAGACTGGGTTTGGACTTCGGCTTACCTTTTGACTTTCCTTTTGGTTATCCCTCTGATTACTTCTGACTGGTGTTTTCATCCTGTCTTCCTCTAAGTATTCTGAATCTCTGTTACTCCACCATAGGAAACATTCCCACCTACATCCTTGTGTTCTGGAATAAGGAAGGATCCCCTGCGGGATCCCTTCCTGGTGCCCTTCTAGTTTACTCATGCCCAGGGTGAGCCTCTGGTGGGTGCTGTTCCCCTTTTTCAGATTTGTTACTGTATTCCTTTTGTCCCATTGCTTTATATCACCTCTCTGTTTAGCTCTCCTTTCCTATATAGATTCCTTCCGGGAGTTAGTGGCCCCTGGGTCTGTTGGGAGCAGCACCAAAGGGGACTGCTCCAAACTCTTGATTGGGTTTGGTCTCTTCTGGGGCCCCTCTTACTACCATCTAACTTGGATCCTGCCATACAGATAGGGTTACGACATATGTCTGATGCGCTGTCACAGCAGGCCGTTTTTGGTTCAAAAATGTGTCTCTTCCCACACCGTGTCGCTGTTGAGCTACTGGCCAGTTCTCCAGCCAAAGTAGGTGGCCAGGACTCTACAAGGCGGGTAGGACTAAGCATGGGGGCCCGCTCACAAGGCCGCCGGAGTCAGATTGGCGTCGGGGGGCCTTTATCATGCGCATGCAGTGTTTACCCCCAGCGTGGCCGTGGCGGCCTGCAGCTCTCTGCCCTTTGTCCTGCTCTTGACACAAAAGGGCAAGCTCCTCGGGCGCGGTCAAAGTGCCCAACACAGTATGCGCCTCGCCTCAAAACTCAGTACACTGTATGCCTGTGTTGCATGGCTCAACGCCCATGCATTGATACATAACACATTTCTGCGCCCCTGCTAACAGTGTGTACTGTTGTTCATGGCCTTGCTGCACCTGGTTGGCCGCGCAACAATGAGCCAGTCAATGGGGGGCAGACAAAGGGTGTGTCTGCCCCATATCTGACCTCGATCTGCATACAGCAGGCAGCAGCGACTACAATGTGCAGATTTGGACAAAAATGCACTCTTTGGGTGTGTTTTTGGGCAAATACTCGCATGTTTTCACCAAAATCACACTGCCAATGCTTATTTTTCTGTTCGCCCGCACCTCCGGCAGTGTTTCCCCAAAGTCAACACCATGAGTCTGTTGGCGGTTTCTTATTATTTGGTCGCCTCCGACTGCTGTAAGGCGAAAATGTGCCTGATGACTGACACGCTCCAAGAAGCTTAGAGGGCATTTTCGGATTTCGGATGCCGACGATTCCCTCTGCAGCTAATTTTTGAAGCTTTGGCTTACCGCCAAAGCA
>JAWWME010000008.1:0-23639 GCA_035047425.1 Eurycea quadridigitata
CGTGGTCGCTGGTGACTGTGATTGACGGGTGCAATGATGGACGGTGACAGTGATGGATGATGGGTGTGGTCGCTGGCTGAGGGAGGGAGGGACGGGGTGACAATGATGGATGGTGACAGTGATTGATGGTGGGCGTGGTCACTGTGAGTGGCAGGGGGAGGAAGGGGTGACGTCATCCCTCCTTCCAGTCAGCCCGATCCACCAGCCACGCCTTCACAAAAGCTGTCAAGTTTGACGAAAAGTACCCCTACTTACTACTAAGTGCAAAATGGGTTGATCACCATTGGATAATCGCAGGAGATTATAACCTAGTACTAGATACATATATGGACAGATCAGCACAATCTGAACACACGCTGACCAAGGCGACTGAGGCAGTACTACAATACATACAGATCTTTAACCTAAAAGATATATGGAGAATGAAATACCCAGAGCTTGGTGGTTATACTTTTTTCTCTGGGGCACATAAGAGTTATTCTCGTATAGATAGAATAGTGGTGTCTGAGCTGCTGTACACATGGGTTGAGCAAATTGTATTGGAACCAAGAACATTCTCAGATCATAGCCCGTTATGGGTAGACATTCAATGGCATGGCGCTCCCGTACGCTTACTGAACTGGAGATTTAGAGAAGGAATACTTGACGATGCCCTGCATGCACAATCAGTCACAGATAAAATAGTGGAATACTTTAGAATAAACCCAGAAAAAGATACTTCCGCTGTCACAAGGTGGGAAGCATTTAAGTGCTAAGGGGTGTATATTAGCTCTATCTGGGGGGGTTAGAGAATCCTTGATTAAGTCCCTGAAAAATGCTGAAAGTAAATTGCTTCAATTAGATGAAACATGCCAAGCAACTGGGGAAGGTAAAACGCTAGCAGAGATCAACGAAGTTAGGTTAGCATACATCGAAACTGCTGCTGAACTGACACGATTCTCAGGGAAGGCATTTAAAGCAAAAGTATATTGGCAATCCAACAAACCAAGCACGCTACTAGCACGCCTACTCAATATTGAGAAAAAACTAAGTACAATTAATGAGATAACACTAAATGATGACCAAAAAGTGGAGGGTCCAGCTCCGGTAATTGAATGTCTTAGAGAACATTTGCAGACACTTTATATGTCCCAGAACATGCATTCCCCAGAACAAATAAAGGAGTATGTAGGACAAATTAAACTACAAAAACTGTCGAAAGAGGTATCGCAAGAGTTGGGGTCACTGGTTACAGTGGAAGAAATTCTTGAGGTCATTAAACAAATCAAGCCCAACAAAGCACCGGGGTTGGATGGATACACGGGACCATTCTATAAAAAACATGTGACGCAGCTTGCTCCAGTACTTACTACACTATACAATGAGGCGTACGAACAAGGCAAGTTACCAGGCAGACTGAATGAAGTCAAAATAATACTGACACTAATACCAAATGCGCCCCCAAACAAATGTGACTCCTACAGACCCTTATCTTTAATCAATCTTGATGTGAAAATACTATCTAAGCTTGTGTTTATTACCAGACATGCCTACAATAGTAAAATGTATCAATGGGTAGCCTTGGCACTTGCAAGTGCAAATTTGCCGCTAGCGAGAGTATGGATAAAGAACACAGTCCCTTCCCATAGAGCGTGGATGGAGTATTTAGCATACTGCGCTGATCAGGAGGTGGAAATAGCACAAGTTAAGGAAATAAGAATGCGTAGAATACAACATTTCTGGACACCATTCAGGAGATATGTGAGTAATCTATCGGGAAATATAGACTCCGAATGAAATGTTATGTATGAGTGAGATGTTCCTAATAATATGATCAAACAGTTGAACTGTGTAATGAATTTTAATGATTTCCTAAGAATGGTATATGTACTATAAATTGTTGATTAGCTTTAGTAGTAAAAACTATTGTTTGGTTATGTAGTTCAGGGGGTGGGATAAAAGGGAACAAAATCGAGTCGATGATGCAGTGCCTATTACAATATTCTTATGTATGAAATATCAGCAAATTAAGTGTATTGTACTGTATTATGAGATTTGTGAATAAAATATAATTAAAAAAAACTTTAACTGAGAACTTAGAAAATAGGTCACTTGCTATAGGGATACCTACTTAATGCTTTGTTTGAGAGGGGCACAAAATCCACGGGTCACAAAATCCAGTAGCCCAGCTCTTGGGATATTGTGACCGCCCCTAAAGAACTGGGAAGGAGCTAATTATGTGTCTGTTCATCAAACTTGGCCCTAACGCTTAGAAAATGGGTTGCTTGCCAATGTTACACACTGTTAACCCTTTGTTGGATAGGGTTACAAAATCCTATAGCCCAGCCCATGGGATTGTGTGACACCACCCTCCTAGATTAGGAAGACTGCAACCGATACAGGTGTAATGGGTGTCTATACACTTAACTTTACCTAAACACTTAGAAAATAGGTGACTTGCTGGTGTGATACCTAGTAAATGCTTTGCTTCACAAAATCCCGTAGGGCACAAAATTCCATAGTCATCCTATTTGATTTTTGTGACCCCCCCCTTAAAGAACTGGGAAGGAACTACTGATGTCAGCAAAAAGGGCTTCTGGCAATCATATTTGGCCCCTACACTTTGAAAATCGGTTGTTTGCCAGTGTTACACACCTTCAACCCTTTGATGGGGGGATACAAAACCTTTTAGCCCGGCCCATGGGATTGTGTGACCCCTCATAGATTTACAAGAGAGTGGCCTATGAGGGTGAAAAGAATGAACCAAAGGAGGGAAAGGCTTGCGTAACCAAGCAAGACATCACATCCGAAAAGTCCAAGCGATAACTGCTATATGGAATTAATCACAAACTTTTGTCAAAAATCAACATATAAAGCATAATGTTCAGTTTCAAAATATTACACCTGTCTCCCTGCAGACCCCCTGCCTGCTCCTTCCTGACTCTCCCCCTTGAACACACATCCACCTGTTCGCGGCAACGTCGGCTCCTAGCCCTTCTCCAATCAGTGCAACCTTGGTTGCGGCACTCCTCCTCGCCCCTTGAAATCTGTATTCCTTCTTAAGGAAAACTTTCCTCAGAGAACTAACCTTCCCACCACCCAGAGACCAACCCCCCTCCTCCCCTCAGAGCCCTGCTCCCCTTCTCAAAGGATACTCAAATCTTCTTTGGAGACACCTCCTCCGATGCTCCGTAGTAAGGCTCTTCCGGGAATTTGCCGGTTTCTGTGTCACTCACCGCGCCGGTGCGTTGCATATCAATGGCTGCGCGGCTCTCGCTGACGCGAGTGTTCCGAGCCTCAAGTGACTGGCAGGCCTCAGTGGCGCAAACAATCGAAGAGGCATGCCCTCGGGGCGTCCTCCGAACTAATGGGCACACTTCAGCTTCCGGACTGCTGGGACTTGGGCAGCAGCCTGATTGACTCCCGTGGGATCTCCAGACGGATACTGACGAGAATGACAGGTAAAAGTTACTCCTTCTAGAAGCTTCTAGCTATCCCTATTACTCACGGTCTTCACCTGGGCTACAGGATCACTTGCATCCGATCAACACAGCCCAGGACTTTACTTGACACGACGATGCTCAGACTATCCAGTCTGACAGGATCTTGTCAGTAACACGTCCTCTTTCCTTGGAGTACTGAAGAAAAGGCAGTTAGTCCTGGTCAGCTCGGAATGTTGGCTGCACAGCATTCCGAGAATGTTCATTGGCCCAATACCCTTCAGACCAGAACCTTCCTTTCAGCCCTACTCTTATTTGAATTAACCCTTAGCTTCCCAAACCCCATGCCTGCCTGACTAGAGCGCCTAACCCCTTCTTATGCTGGAATGCATGTACAGTGTCACGATTTACAAACCAGCCACTTGAAAGGAAGGTCCCTTCTGACCATTAGCAGTTAATTATTTACAAAGTCACAATTGTCATAGCTGCCTCAACTGTGTTATTTACAAAGTCACAATTGTCATAGCTGCCTTAATTGTGTCAGCCACAACACTACCGCCCCTTCAAATCCCATCCTTGAAAGGGGTACGAGATCGAAATTCCTTTATCAAGTCCTTCTTAGAAATAGACTCCTTATATTCTCAAGAGGCTTCATCTCTTCAACAGTTTTCCTACACCACCAGAAACTCCCAAGACTTGTCTCTTTTTCTACATCCAATTATTTCCTCAGGAACCAAGTCAACCACCTCCTCCTCCAACTCAGGCAACTTTTGATTCCTCGTTCTACCAAAGTAAGATGATTTAAGCAACGAGAAATGAAAACTGTCATGAATCTTCCAGCTCTTTGGCAATTCCAGCCTTGACACTACACCTGAAAATAATTGCTTAACTTTGAAAGGACCTGTAAACCTTTTCTTAAACTTAGAGTGTGCTCCCTTCACTCTACTATTTCTTGTAGGCAACCATACAGAGTCACCCTTTCGATGTTCTGGCCTTGATCGTCTCTTCTGATCCCTTGATTCCTTTATCCTAGCCTTTGACTTTAACAGCATTTCCCTGATGCTCATTTGCTTCTCATTAATTTCCTTTGCACAATCAGCAACTGCTGGAACTGCAATATTATCCTCCCTTACGGAAGCCTGATGTATGTGATCATTATAGGAATACTCAGCAAATGCAATGTGCTTACTCCACCGTTTGCCAGATTCACTTACATAGCACCTAAGAAACTGTTCCAGCGACTGGTTCGTTCTTTCGTTCTTTCAGTTTGACCATCCGTCTGAGGATGAAAGGCAGTCAACAGACGGATGTCGACTCCCCAAAGACGCATAATCTCCCTCCAAAATTTCGCAGTGAACTGCGATCCCCGATCTGAGTTATCGCCTTCGGCAAACCATTTAACTTAAAAATATTATTTACAAAGATTTTCACAAGAGCGCTTGCTGTCGGTAGTTTTGCTAGTGGCACGAAGTGAGCCTACTTGGAGAAACAATCAACAACTACCCATATTACACTCTTCCCCTCACTGTTTGGTAGATCTGTAATGAAATCCATCATAATTGTTTCATAATCCCTTTGTGGAACCTCCAATGGACGACTCAAACCCGCTAGCTTTTGATGACTGGGCTTCGCCCTGGCACACACTGAACATGCAAAAACATACTCTTGCACTTCAGTAGCCCACCCAGGCCACCAAAAGTTCCTGATCTTTTTCAGAACCTTCCTCCTTGGAGATACTGGAACGTAAATCAATGTTCCTTTTTTCCAGATCCTGTTTTCCGAGGATTCCTCAATTTCCACCTCTGAATCTATAATTTTGCAGTGCAGAGCTGGCCAAAATCTGAATCCTTCTCCACGAGAGCACAAATTGTGAACTCATCAAACATCAGTTCTGGTTCTTTTTTCTCTTCCTCACCTAAATTGAACCTAGATAGAGCATCCGCTTTGCTAAAAACAAACTTTGTAAAAACAATTTCCATCTTGCCAGTCTGGCATTCAAACATCAGAAACTTTTAAGATAAATCAAGTTTTTATGATCTGTCAGAACTCTTATCGGAAATTTAGCCCCCTATAAGTAATGTCTCCAAAACGGCAATGAGTATTTTACTGCTAAAAGTTCCTTCTCGAGGATCATATAGTTCCTCTCTGCAGGTGATTACTTCCTGGAGTGGTAGGCTACAGGATGGAGTAAATTTGACTCATCCTTCTGGGACAAGACCGCCCCCAACGAATCATTTGACGCACCCTTCTCCAGAAAAAACTCTATTTCTGTATTTGCCTGCCTTAACACCGGGGCACTACAAAAACCTTCCATTAAACCATTAAAAGCCTGTTCTTGCCACTCTCCCCAAACAAAAGCCTTGTTTTTTTGTGTCAACTCAGTGAGAGGAGAAACCCATGCCGAAAACCCAGCAATGAAGCGCCTATAAAAATTCACAAAACCTACGAATCACTGAATATCTTTTACATTCCGAGGAGTTGGCCAATTCATTACAGCTGAGACCTTTTGACCGTCCATACAAACATCTCCTGCAGTAATAATGTAGCCAAGGTACTCCACTGATGCCTGTTGGAAAAAACATTTCGCTAACTTGGCGAACAAACGGTGAGAATACAAGCGACCCAATACCTCGGTTACATGTCTCACATGTTCCTCCAAATTAGCGGAGTAAATCAGGATGTCGTCTAAATACACCACCAGATTCACTCCAATTAAATCCTTGAAGATATCAGTGATGAAAAACTGAAAAGCTGCCGGAGCATTACACAGACCAAATGGCATCACTAAGTATTCGAAATGTCAAAACTTCGAATTGAAAGCTGATTTCCAATCGTCTCCCTCCTTCATTCTAACCAGATTATAAACGCCTCTCAAATATAGTTTGGTAAGCCAAGAGGCGGCTCTTACCTGATCAAGAAAATCAGGGATTAACGGAAGCGGATATCGATTTTTAACAGAAATGTCATTTAAGGCCTGATAGTCCACACAAGGTCTCAGCTCACCTGATTTCTTCTCGACAAAGAAAATTGGTGCCCCTGCTGGAGACTTAGAAGGTCTAATAAAACCTTTATTCAAAAAATCATGGATATATTCCTAAAGTACCTTTTCCTCGGCTGGGGAGAGAGAGTATATCGGTCCATAAGGTTCCTTAGACCCTGGTACCAGATCAATTACGCAATCATACTCCCTATGAGGAGGTAAGGTCTCAGCTTCCTTCTTATTGAATACATCCTCGAATGATTGATATTGTCAGGTAAACCTTCCAAAAGCCCTTTTGGTTCAGCAAGTTTCTTTGGTTCCTCAATCATCTTGATACAACCTTTCAAATCCAAAAATAAACAATCCGAGCAGAAAGGCATTCTAAAAATCACCCTTTTTTCCCTCCAATCAACTAAGGGATTATGGCGTTCCAACCACTTCATCCCTTACGACAAAAGGGTGTTGAGGTGAATTTATTAGATCAAAAGTAAACTCCTCTTGATGTTGTTTTTCAATTTTCATTTTGATTAACTCAGTCCTTTTAACTATTGCCCCTGAAGTTAAAATTGAACCATCGATAGATCTCACTACCACTGGTTTTTCTTTAGCACAAGTTTGAAACTACAAACGTTCCACAAACTTTAAATCAGCATATACCATGGGTTCTCCACAGTCTACCAACACAGGAAAAACCTCTTCTTTAGTGTATTCTGGGAAGGTTGACAGGAAGAATTAAATATCCCCCCTCATGCTCACAGAGATGACGAATGAATGGAGGTTGATTTTTCTCTCCCAAAACTAACCCTCCCTTAACTAGTTCTGGGTTTACTCATTTCCCGAATCCATGACTTCTAGAATTACCATAGACTCTGCTGATTGTGAAACATTGCTCTCAGCTGAGAGCGAGGCAACCACTGCGACCTTCTTAGAATCTGGTCAATCGTTTAACATGTGACCGGGTTGCCCACAATATAAACAAAGACCAGCTTTTTTCTACGCTCTTGCTCCTCTGCGGACAAAGAAGTCTTGAACATATTCCTAACTTCCTCAGTTGAGACCTGCGATTTAATGTTAGTGTCTGTCCCCTTGATCAATTTAACCAGTTCCTTAAGGGGATTTGGAAGATTCGCCTTCCCCGTATTCCAAGTTTGAGACTCCTGACGCGCAGACGTTTGAAAAGATTTCTTTTGGGCAACTCTACTCAGCTCCCCTTTACGCTCCTTGCTCCTCTGCTCTGCTTGTAGAGTTAACCGAATTAAGTCTGCTAAATCCTCTGGGAATGGAAAAACAAATTGTAAAGAGTCTTTGATCTCCTCTCTCAAACCCTCCATAAAAATTGCATACTGCATAGCCTCTGACCAGTTCAAATCTAACACGAGTTGTTTAAAGCGTGCCAAGTAGCGAGTAAGGCTCCCATTCCCCTGTTTCAAATTTAAAAATTCTGAACTTCTAGCCTGTACTGCATATTTCTAACCAAAGACTTCTCCAAACTCTTTCGTAAAACTTTCATAGTCATCTAATATTGGCTTCTTTAAATCCACCAACGGAGTAGCCCATAACAGAGCATCCCTACTGAGATTGAAAAATGCAAAAATAATTTTCGTGATCTCCGTTTTAAACTGATCAGATTTAGCCAAAAAATGTAAGTTACATTGCGTTCTAAATGACTTGAACTGAGGAGGCTCTCCCGAAAATGTTTCGGGAGGAGCTAACTTAATATCTGACACCTGCTCTCTCCTAGGAGGCTCCCTTTTCTGAACCTCCTCCACCTTTCCCTTTTTGCTAGGTCGCTTTTCCGCTTTCCCAGCCCCCTCGACCCGCTCTACCTCCTTGAGAGCTGGCATTGCTAGATCCTCAGCGGAGACATACGCCTCCTCATCATCAGAGCTCCCCCTTCCTAAGCTTCTAACCTGCCCCTTGAAAAGGGAAAGACGACACCTCAGAGCAGCGTTTTCCTTAGAGCTAACTTCCCTGCTTCTTTGAAAGTCAGCCCTCAACTCCTCCACAACCTGAGGAAGTTTATCAAGTGAACTATCCATGATTGGGCAAAAATATTTAATTTAGGCCGTTTCTTTCTGATACGAACTCACAATTCTTAGAGGAGCACGTACATAAGTTCCCCTACCTGATCACAAGTAGGATACCTGATCTACTCCTCCTGACCCTTTTTGCAGAACCATGGAGATTTTGGCTGCGATGACCGTCCCCCAAACCTTGAGGGCTGGCCGACTCCGCCCAGAGACCTTCTTCTGTTTACCCAGTAAAGCCTCCTCGCTTTTGACTCCTCACCCTCGGCCCCTGAAAAACATAGAGATACTATTTACATCTGTCTCCTTGCAGACCCCGCCTGCTCCCTCTTGACTCTTCCCCTTGAACACACACCCACCTGTTCGTGGCAGCGTCGGCTTCTAGCCCTTCTCCAATCAGTGCAACCTCGGTTGTGGCACTCCTCCTCGCCCCTCGAAATCTGTATTCCTTCTTAAGGAAAACTTTCTCCAGAGAACTAACCTTCCTACCACCCAGAGACCAACCCCCCTCCTCCCCTCAGAGCCCTGCTCCCCTTTTCAAAGGATACACGAATCTTCTTTGGAGACACCTCCTCCGATGCTCCGTAGTAAGGCTCTTTTGGGAGTTCGCCAGCTTCTGTGTCACTGACTGCGCCGGCGCTATACCTAGCAACGGCTGCGCGGCTCTCGCTGACGCGAGTGTTCCGAGCCTCGAGCGACTGGCAGGCCTCAGTGACGCAAACAATCGAAGACGCTTGCCCTCAGGGCGTCCCCAGAACTAATGGGTACACTTCAGCTTCCGGACTTGGGCAGCAGCCCGATGGACTCCCGTGGGATCTCCAGACGGATACTGGTGAAAATGACAGGTAAAAGTTACTCCTTCTAGGAGCTTCTAGCTATCCCTAACTATTACTCACGGTCTTCACCTGGGCTGCAGGATCACTTGCATCCAATCAACTCAGTCCAGGACTTTACTTGGCACGACGATGCTCAGACTATCCAGTTTGACAGGAACTCGTCAGTAACACATCCTCTTTCCTTGGAGTACTGAAGAAATGGCAGTTAGTCCTGGACAGCTCAGAATTTTGGCTGCACAGCATTCCGAGAATGTTCATTGGCCCAAGACCCTTCAGACCAGAACCTTCCTTCCAGCCCTACTCTTACTTGAATTAACCCTTAGCTTCCCAAACCCCTGCCTGCCTGACTAGAGTGCCTAACCCCTTCTTATGCTGGAATGCATGTACAGTGTCACGACTTACAGTACAAACCAGCCCCTTGAAAGGAAGGCCCCTCCCAACCATTAGCAGTTAATTATTTACAAAGTGACAATTCTCATAGCTGCCTCAACTGTGTTACTTTCAAAGTCACAATTGTCATAGCTGTCTTAATTGCGTCAGCCACAACATTATCACATTAGTCAAATATCACATTTACATCAATTACATACATTATCCACAAAAACAAAAGTTCACCTGGAAAATACACTTACCACTCATGAATGAAAGTTACTACACTCCCGAGCATCAAAACGTTGTATGCAGCATTCTCTAAGGAGAAAGAAGAAGTCTGTAATGCACAAGTATCTAATAGCGTGATCAATGCTGCATGACAAGATAATGCCCATAGATGGAAATAAACACAGCCATATTAGGTAGCAGAGCCTGAATACTTACAAAAAGCTACATGATTCAGACATGCCGACAAACAGTGTCCGGCTCCACTAGCACTGTCCGCGAGCTCTTCCGGGCACCGGGGTGACGCACAGGCGCACTCCGTTACCAGTTATTGGTTAAACTGGCCAAAACTAGAAATGGGACTGGTAGACCGAACTGAGATATAAATGCCACACTGTGACTAATTGCCCATTTGCCGTAACTGCTATAGCAGAAGAAATACAAGAAAAATATAGCTAGTGAGAATCATTTTTAAAAAATTATAATAAAAATGAGAAAAATTTAAATATTAAAGAGAGAGAAAAAAGGAATATAACGAAAAGGCTAATACCCTCAATCATCTAAGCACTAAAACTAAATGCCCCATAAAAAGATAATATATGAGAAAAAGGCAAGGACCTCAAAACAAAACTACGCATAGTGTTGATGGGAAGCTGCAGTACTGGTGCGCATCCCCAGACAGCAAGTGTCATAGAGTGCACCAGGTGTCGATGCTACCCTATCAGAAAGATAAACAGAGGGGCGGTCACTGGACCAACGAGGACCCACTGCCACAACGGCTGGGAAACACGCCGGGTCCGATTCCATATCCTCTCTGTGATCAAGATCATCAAAAACACTACTACCAGAAATAGTGGAGATAAAACCATCAAAACACTAAATAATATTTAAAGACCAAAGGGGAAACTGATGTAAATGTGCTATTTTATATATATCTGTTTTTTATTGATTGGTGAATTTGTGCCTGAAGATCATTACTCTCAGAAACACATCAATTAGGGGTCTATAAGCTGCTCTACCCCCCATTCACAAACTTTGAAATGACTATGAATTTCTGGATTTAATTTGGATTTATATTTAATAGCACATATGCTTTGTTTATTCATTAAAGAAAACATCCTGAAAATAAAAACTTTATTTCAAAACTGAACATTACGCTTTATATGTAGATTTTTGACAAACATTTGTGATTAATTCCATATAGCAGCTATCACTTGGACTTTGCGGGTGCAACATCTGGCTTGGTTACACAAGCCTTTTCCCTCCTTTGGTTCTGCTGGGCTTTTGTGATCACTCAGGGCCTTTGGTGGCTGCACCATTTTACTACCCTTGAAGTGGTTGATAAACTGTATAGTTTACCTTTAGAATTGGTTGAAACAAATCCTATGTGCAGGGTCCTTTGCTTGCTTCTTCATACTGACTGGGTGAAAATGATGAATACGGTCACCGTATAAAAAATACATCATAAAAGTTACTACTATTTACCCAGGGTTAACATGCGAAAATCAGATTTATTTTTATTGCACTAGTGTACAACAGATAGTTAACAACGTCATGCAAACAGCTATTGCAATAGAATGTTAAATTATTCTCCATGACTCCCGACAGATATCAGGTGGGCCGTGCATTAAATGCCCATGCACTATAAGGTTAAGGCCTTCTGACTGCAGTGTACATGGAATTGAGAGCTCTGCAATGGTACATTGGCATATTGTAGATTTCTGCATTACCAACGATGTCAGAGTAGTTATGGTATCCTGGAGACGGGAGTGCAGGCTCAGTAGGCTTGTACCGGTCTCCCTGTGTCTCCTATATGTGTCTGTGCTGCTTTTTAAGTGTCTTCTTTACTAAAAGCAAGGAAATTAAAAGTCAGCAAAAATTCCATATCCAGTTACCAATAATTGTAATTACCGAAGAGCAGGCCCAACCCCAAACTGCAGGATATTGCATCACAGCTGGTGCCCCCTTCGATACCCAAGTGAAGTTGCCATCTTGTTTATCCTACAAATGCTCACATTACATCTGTACGCAACATTGCGGCCATTTTGGCCACTCCAGTTTTATTATTATTATTTATTGTTTAAGGTACCAACACACCCGAAGTGGGCCTCAGGGCACCAGAACTGACAAACAAGGGTGCCGCCATTTCAAAGGCTGCATCCCCAAATTTCTTCCATTTAAACCTAGGAATCTCCAGTTTTCTGGAGTTATTCGAGCAAAGCAATCTTCGAATCTGGGGAAGGTGCATCAGATTTTGTAAGTAAATGGGGGCATTTCCCGTGAAACCTTTGTGCGTTAATGTCAAGAATTTGTGCTTCACTTGATTGCATTCCGGCAGCCAGTGCAAGGACTGCCTGGTATTGGAGGCATGATAGCATCTCTGTAAGTCGAAAATTGCCCTGACGGCAGTATTTTGGAGCACTTGTAGTTCAGCTAAACCGTTAGCAGAAACCCCCGCTAGGAGGCTATTACAATAGTCCAAGCGAGAGTTTACAAGGGCCCCAGCAATAATGGCCCTATCTGGAATGGACAAGTAAGGTGCAATCTGTCTCACAAGTTTATTGGCGTAAGCACAGGCTGAACGTAGATATTGAACATCGATGTGCACATCCGGATTAGCATCAAAGAGAGCACCCACATTTTTCACAAATGGTCTAACTTTTATGACAGAATCATCAATGCGGAATTCAGCATATCTTGTATCAAGATTGCGAATCCTGTACTGTGTCCCAACTAAGAGCAGTTCAGTCTTTTCCTCATTCAATGGCAGGAAGTTCTGAGCCATCTAGATCTGGATGATGGAAAAGAGTGATGCAAGCAGAACAGAGTCATTCTCAGAATTTCCACACAGGGGAAAGAATATTTGCGAATAAGCCACAAAGTTTGCGCACCTGATATTCACTCTCTCCAAAATGTCAAATAACTGTTTCATGTAGACATTGAAGAGGGTAGGTGAGAGGCACGAACCTTGTGGAACCCCACAACTGATGGACTCAGGATTGGATTCTGCATCTAATGAGAAGACTCTAGAGATTCTATCACTCAGAAAGAGCAAACTCACTCAATTGCTTGCTTGGAACAGTCATCAACGTTGACCAATCTGTCAACCAGGATATTGTGGTCGACAGGGTCAAACGCAATACAACAATCCTGAGTTCAAGCTCAGGGTTTGACCCGCACTCAATAGGTAGTGCTCCTAAGACAACCCTTCCATTAAAGGGTGAACAATACAATAACAATACAATAATATTAGCAAAGCACAACTTGACACATTGTGCTTAGGGCACTAATTTCTAGTCCTGCTTAGACGCAAAAAGTAGGCCCCCTGGCTGGGATAATAATAGGCTGCGACCACGGCCGGCCAAAGCCTATTATTATCCCAGCACAGAGGGGATTATCCCAGCAGGGTGTCATAAGGCCAACTGGCCTCATGACATGCATTTTCATTATGCTTCTCCCACTGGCGGGAGAAGCATAATGAAAATGCAAATTGCATTTAATCACCGGCGCTGTGACATTTTAGCTCACTGTAAATTAAATCCAAATGTTATGTTTATATATAACATGCCTGCTGTTCCATTGCATCCCACAACCATCGCGGATGGGTCTGTATGTTGCAGAGCCAAATGGGGGCCTGATAAAGGGCGTGCCAGACATATGTTTGCATAGCTTACAGCTGTACATGCTGTACAGCTGTACATGCAGCAGCACATAAGATGATCACATTTGAAGAAGGCCTGTTTTTGACCAAATACGTGCATGTTTACACCAAAATCACACTGTAAATATGTATTTTTTGGTTCTCCTGCACCGCCTGCCATGTTTCGCTAAGGCAACACCATAAGTCTCATGGCAGCTGCTTGTTACAGTGTGTGCTCACCACTGGGAATTGTTTGAAGATTTATTCCCACACAAATGTTCATGCCACTGGCCATTTTACTTGGTTCTCTGTACCTGGTGGTCAGCTGCGGTGACATCATTTTTGACAACCTTTGCTTACAAAGGTTCACATACAAGTGAAATGCAGCATTATCCCCTCTTCCCCCCCCTGGGACACCTGAGCCCTCACGGCCTTGTGGTTTCCATGTTTCCAGCTCTATGGTTATTAATACGATTGAGGCGGATGCCGGGAAATCTGGGCCTATTGGCGGCCTGTGGAGCACGCCGGCCTGGCAGTTATGTTGGACAGCCCAATGGGGGGCCAGACAAAGGGCGTGGCAGTCTTACATGCAGCAGCACAAAAGGTGATCTAATTTGCTGAAAATGTACTTGATTGGCATGTTTTTGGCCAAATACGTGCGTGTTTCAACCAAAAACACACTGTAAATACATATTTTACAGTTCTGTGCCACCTGCCATGTTTTACAAATCCAACAGCATACCTCTCTTGTGTCCGTCTTGCTGTGGTATGTGGTCACTACCAGACTTAGCTTGACGTTATGTACTGGAGCCTGATAGTGTGGTTTTTTCAGCCTGGCTCTTTATGCCAGGCGATGGCCACAAATGAACAATTTTTGGAAACCTTTGCTTGCTTGCAAAGGTTCACTGTAAAGTCCAAAGCAGTAAAAATCTTTCTACACATGGGCGTACAGCTTGGAGAGCTGGCCCGTCCATTACTCAGACAAGGTAACTACCTAGGAAGGCAACTTCAATGGAGCAGCACTTTTGGGCTGCTCCAGGCAGCAGCTCCCCCACAAGCGCGTATTTGCAGCTGACAGGAGCCCCCAGACCACATTTAGCATATTGTTTTTATGTAGCAATGGCGAGGTTGAGATTTCAACTCATGACCATTGAATTGTGAGCACTGGGGTTGTATCCATTGCTAAAACTGGCAATTTAGGGCTTATTTCAGTACCCGAGTACAAAAAACATGAAAATCAGACAGTTGAACTCATTGCACGCATTCATAAAATGGATGTAAAATATGCAGGGATTTGTTTTCAGTTTTGTAATTTAAAAAATTATTATAAAAGCAAAACAGTAATTATTGCATATGAGAATGAGAACATCATAGAATGCATGGAGTTGATGAAGATTTAAATTAGGGAATATATCAAATAGGGAATACCATACAACAACAGTGACAAAAACATTTGTAAGAAACCTTTTCTATATGGAAATTCATATGGGGTATGGGGTGTAAATATGTTCTTATTCACCCTAATAAGTGCGTGTGCTTGCTTGCTAAAGTGTGTGGCTGCACTTTATCCAGTGCTGGTTTGGGGTCGAAGTCTGGCCCTCGCTAGCACCTTTCTGTTTTCCTTAGCCGGCCCTGAAAAGGGGGAGGCTGCTGCGCAGTGGGGTTTGTGACGCTGAGATGGAACTGCTGTGGGGGATGGGGTGGGGTCGCTGAGGAGGAGGCAAAGTGCTGTGGAGCGAGGGTCGTGCTGGAGCTGCTGTGGGGTTGGGGTGGGGAGGGGTGTGCCTTGCACAGAGCTCTTCTGGTCACTGAAGGAGCGGGCGAGGTGAGGGACATGTTGGAGCTGCTGTGGGGGTGGGGTGTGCCTTGCACAGAGCACTTGTGGGTACTGACGGAGGGGACTATGCTATAATGCTACTGTACGCATATAGATGCTGCACACCAGTGAGAGCAACATCTATCTGTGGACAACGCAATACCGCTAATATACGTGTATACACAGTGCACACCAGTGAGAGCGACATCTATCTGATGACAATGAATTTAGACTAATATACGCGTATAGACAGTGCACACCAGTGAGAGCGACATCTATCTGTGGACAATGCAATAAAGCTAATATACGTGTACAGACAGTGCATACTAGTGAGAGCGACATCTATCTGGGGACAATGCAATAATGCTAATATACGTGTATAGAAGCTGCACACCAGTGAGAGCGACATCTGTCTGTAGTCTATACAATTACGCTCATATACTGTACGTGTATAGACAGTGCACACCAGTGAGAGTGACATCTATCTGTGGACAATGCAATCACGCTAATAAATGTCTGCAAATGCCATAATTCTGAGTATGTATTTAAATATTGCTAATATGTTGGCCGAGGCAAATAGCAGGTTGCGTAGGGGCAGATCTGAGGACAGTCTTGCAACTGGTGTTGGGGCGGGGTGTACCGTGTTGCTGCAGCAATGGCTCTTATTAGCACATGTAAAGCAAGTCCGGCAGGAAAAGCTTAATGCCCAATGGCAGGCAGGACACCTCATACTACAGATTGACCATGGCATTGTCAACCAAATGACCCCATTTCACACTTGATTGTCATACTGCCGGCTTCAGACGAAGAAGGGAGCACGTCTTTAAAAATCTAAATAACGTAAACAGAGAGGCCGCGAAGGGCTTTGTACGCTGTTCAATCATTGAGAAAGATGCTTCATTACTGACTGAAGGCATTGCTGCATGGATTGTACAGAGACAACATGACGTGTGAAGCAGCCCTTTGCCAATTATGAGCCTCTTCACACAAAGATGAATGGCATTTATCATAACACAAATCAATTTCTCATGTATGAGCACTTTCTAACTTTCTGTGTATTCATGCCGTCTCAATGCCCGTGTACTCGCCACTGGATTTCTGCCCCGAGGACATGGGATAGTCCGATTCAGGTGCCGTCATATGTCAAAAAAACCAGATGAGACAAGTCACAGAAATATACCCTGTGCTAAGAGCCATATACACACCTCTTCTTGTGTTCGGAGCCTGCAGTGAAAATACGTGTCATGAAAGAGGCACGATGATGTCACCAGAAACTTCACTCTGGACCATTGATACCCGACTACGTTGCTTTCCATGAAAGTAACTAACCGAATTGGATTACACGGTCAATTTGTCTGCCATCGCGAAACTTCACAGTGATCCGAAGCTGGGACATGGCCACTGTGTGTGACCCTGAAGCTCGCCGTGAAAAGCTGCATGGAATGAACATGCAAAAGCGCAAAGTGTTTTGCCACTTACCAACAGTTTTTTTTATTGTGCAGATAAAAGAGCAAATGGGGAATATTGTAACAATATCGTAACACTGCCTTCCCACTGATGACTGCTGCCCAAGGACGCAAGGTCACACTACATACCATCTCCCACCGCTGCGCTGTTTGATGCGCTGCCAGAAAAGGCTGCACAGGTGGCATGTAGGTAGGCGAGTTGGGGGGTGTTAGCTGGCACCACATGGCCCACACAGCTGTGTGTTTTTCACGTTTCAGGCACTATGGGTATGGATATGAGTATGGAGTAGCTACTGTATGTTTAGAGGCCACTGTAACCTGCATTCATGACATCAGAAAAGTGCAGCAGCAAAAACATCATAATGTAATCGTGATTTCAGAACAGAAACTACAAGCTTTGATGCCAATCAGCAGTCCGTGTGTGCACAAACACGCGTGTTTAACAACAGGCCCCCACTACCAGCACGCTCGCACCCAGGCGAGGTTTCACAGCAAACAATTAATGCAAATGTTGCACCATCCAACAAGGGCAGGTACTGTATGAGCTAGCGCACGTGCCACAGCGTCGTTCTCAAAGTACCCTCTGGTGGGACAAAGCACATTCTACACTTTACCATGGATGGTCATGTAACAGGAGGAACGCGTTGTGGTAAGACAACCCGCAATATGCATAATCAGTCGCTAATGGCCATCGTAGGAGACATTGAGTGGTTTAGGAATTTGATGAGAACATCACTGTAAGTTTGGTTACTGCTGTCTCTGTCCTCTGGTGAGCACGGAACCCTGACTGCCTTTCAGATAGCAGATTCAACGCCACCAAATGCTCCTGAAATTGCAAGTATGCAATCTTATCTATAATCTTTAGCAAACAAGGAACATTTGTTATAGGTCTATAATTGGTGGCAATATCAGGGTACAGCAAGGCCTTTTTAAGAAGTGCGGTAAATCAGGCTTGTTATAAAACTAATGGAACAAAGGAGGTGGCGAATGAAACGTTCACACGATTTAACAATGAGAGGAGCTAGTGTCACAATGCCTTCTTTGATCACCGAGGAGGGACAGACATCACCCTTACAAGAGGTGGGTTGCATAGATAAGACAATGTTGATGACTTCTGCCTCCATTACAGAATAGAATGAAAATGCAGTGGCACTATGCTGAGATTGTATGATAGTTGACAAATGCTTTGGCTGACAGTGCTTGCAGTATAGATGTACACCCCTTATCGTCCTTGCAGATAGCAGCTTCAGGAGTTTGTTTGTCCTGTAACTCCTTGGCTATGGCAAACATTTGCCTGGAGTTGGAGCTAGCTTTAGCTATTCTATTGTTGTAAAAAAAAATTCTTATAGCTAGCAGCTGCTCTAGAATATGCTTTCCTAATAGCTGGAGAGGGATTTATTGTCCAAGGGTGTTCTGCCTGCCTTTTTGATTTCCTAGCTTTAATGACATCATCAGAAAACCAGGATTTATTTCTGGTCTCGGGTTTCATGATCTTACTCTTCAGAGGTGCAAGAGAGTTAATGGTATGGGCTGTAATGGATAAAAAAAGTCTAGCCAATTCTTCAGCAGACTTATAATCATCCAAGGAGACCAAGGCAGGTGCCACAATATCGGAGAATGCAACCGCAGAGACGTTTCTTAGGTTCCTTGATTGGACTGCCGCTCCCTTGGTCCAGTGACCCGATGCTTCGCTCCTGGGTAAGTAGGACCGCTTTTTTACTTTGACAAGAGCGGCGCGCGCAGCGCACCAGCATGCACTCTGCGCATGCGCTCTCGTCAAGTGTTGATATTAGTTTCAAGAGGGGACACTGTGTACCGACGTCAAGATTGACGTCGGTGGCAGTGCACGTTCCCCTCCGGCTCCACCCACCGTTCGCATGGCGGCCGCCATCTTTAGATGGGATACTGCATTGTTACAGGCAGTATCCCAACCAAAGATGGCGACCGCCGTACGAATGCGTCCGGTGCAGAGGCGAGATGTGACGGGAGAAGCTGAACTCTGGCGGCTGTCGCCGGGCTGGAGGTGAGCAGCGCCGGCTACAATGAAGTTCGGATGGGGTTCTGACCCCGTGACCCAATTGTTTCTCTATTTTGATTTTGAGCAATTGTATTGTTACTGTACCCTCAAGTAAGGCCTTAAGAGCTAGGGCATGCAGTATAAGTACATGTGCTTGTGCAGTGGTGCATGCCTTCAGACAGCAGTGTCATGTGTGCAGCGTGCCCCAAGTATAGTGCCTTGTCTTCTACGCCCATCACTTTTTGTTCCATCATGCAATATATTTAGTTTTAACAGCTGACTGTACCGGATGTTCATTGGGAGTTTTTTTAACGTTTGATCTCTTGGAAGATGACTTTTGGTTGTCTGTCCTGCTCTGACTACATTTCTTTGTGTTGTTGTTTTTACTGACACTTACTGCCTCTTGCATCATTAGCTTACTAGTCCTTTTTTTCCTCCTGCCAGTTAGCGGTTTTAGTATCCCTCATAGATTCTATCTTATCATGTATGGTAACATATGGATTTGTCAGCTCATTCTTTAAAGTTCTATGTCTAACCCTGAAGACATTTTTGTCAGTCAATAAATGCTCACATATTCTATCGTATGGTACAGGCCACAGTTTATTCAGTCAGCCGTTAAAAAGCTTTCTCTGTTTGCTTAAATGTGAGCAGTGCTTAGCATACTGGCGGCTCCTCTCCAGTCAGTTGTTCCACAAGAGCTGCCACAGTATTGGAAACACCATTAATCATGTTTGTGCGCCAGCCATCATTCCTTTATTTTAGACATTTCCCCTTTCCTATATAGTTTGGTTCTCTTTTGTACTGAGATAACTCCAAATTTCTGAAAAACGTAATGGTGTTTAATCCTGCGCGCAGACAATGGCCTGCACTATGTATCCATCTGGAAACACGGAATTATGCATTGTTAATTCCCTGGCAAACCGCAACTGGCCCTGGTCACAGGATGAAGGGCCCAGCCAAGAGCATTCTGGGGTCGGCTAGCTCGGTTTTACCAGCTTGGTAAAGGTGAAAGTGCCGCATGCAGGCTAGACAATGCATGTAGGACAGGAGGCCAAAATATAATAACGCCTTGGTTAGAAAAACCATACTGTCAATCAGTGTTTGAGATTAAACACAGACAGGCAGCTATATTTCAGGCTGAAGTTTTTCTGTATTGGAGCAAGGGAGAGGTTTGGGTTGAGAGGACAGATTTCTGGAGGTCAAAGATTTCTGAAATTACTAGTGCAGGCAGCCCTAGCCGCTCACCGCCCATACGCATACTGCCACACGGTATCGCCTGGAATTAGTGCGTGTTTTGCAACCTATAATGTCAGGCAGATTACTCTGACCTTTAAGCCTGCACTGCATGCATTATAAAGGAAGAGACTGCGACACACCTCTGCCTTTATTGCTTGCCTATTTCTCTGCTCACGAGCGTCTTTATTTCCGTTCTGTACGCCCCAATATCACTCTATGCGCCTCCCCCCAACACGTCATAGATGATGGACTACAGAACAAATGCCTTCTCTTGTGTAGTACTGCTTTGCTTCTTTAAGCTCACAGTGAGGTCTCTGAGCTTGCTTTGCTGCACTGCCTGACTTAAATGCCTTTTTTCAAGTCATACCCGCAGTTACTCAGTTTTTCAAATCCACGGTTTTTGTCTACTGGGTAAGTGATAAAAGGATGGCAATAGATGGCACTCTGTCAACCAAAGGCTGCACAGAGTGCCAACCAAGGGCCGTACTGCAAGCTCCGACGGCCATTAAAAATTTTCCAGACCGACCGCTCTGTGTGTGAGTGCGGGGGGAGGAGCGGGGTTGGGAATGGCGACATATTCGCCGTCAGTATTAGAAACAAGCATTAGTAATGCCAGTACTTTTATGACTTTGGCAACTGCTGGCTGTATGTGACGTTATTGATTAACAAAAAACGGACGCAGCAAAACAGATAATACACACATAAATACACAAAGACTATAAATGCACCCATTAATTTCTTAGAGCAACAGGCAGCTGAAAGGCATCAAGGGTGGCACGTGTATTATTATTATTATTATTATTATTATTATTATTATTATTATTATTATTATTATTATTACTATTATTATTATTATTAAAGCTTGAATAAAGCGCTGAGGGCCATGCGGCTTTAAAGCGCATAAAAAACATGCACCCCCAGCAAACCCCCCCTCCCTACCCCCTCCTGTAAAAACAACCCTAACCCCCCGCCCCACCCCCTACATTACTAAACTCACAATTACCCCTGCTAGTGGGGTCAGGCTCATGCTGGCTAACCTAATCTACTTTCGCCAGGAACCACCTCTTCACCGCCCTCTTGAAGGAAGGAAGAGAGGGCAGCAATCTGATATCCACCGGAAGGGCGTTCCACCATGCCGGGCCTTGACGGGATAGGGAGGAGCCCAACCCAGAGGTGAGCCTGAAGGCAGGCACCACCACCCTCCCCTGCCGATGCCTGCGCCTGAGGCGGGCAGAAGACTCCCAGCTGAATCTGGTCTGAAGATAGAGGGGGCCCAAGCCGTGGAGTGCCCTCCACATAAGGCAGAGCCCCCTTACCTTGACCTGGTCTCTCACGTTGTTCCATCCCAATCGCTTCCTGGCCTCTGAAACATGATCACGGCGCCCTAGGCCCACTACCAGCCACACCGCCCAGTTCTGCACCTTCTGCAGCCGATGACAATCCCTCTCTGACAGGCCGGACAGCAATGAACAACAATATTGCAGTCGGGATGACACTAAGGCCTGACAGAGGGTGGCGCGGGCAGCTTCGTCCAGGAGGGGCAGGAGTGTGGCGAGACGGTTCAGTTGGAAGTTAGCGCTACCCACCAGGTCTGTGACCTGGTGGGACATCCTCCCTGACTGGTGGAATTTCACACCCAAGCTCCTGGCGTGCTCTACCGGAGGGGGCGGGGGGGCATACGAAGGTGGCCAGGGCAATACAGGTCCCGCCGAGGGGGCCACCGAGCCGGAGAGCGCCACCTCAGTCTTGGCCTCATTGAGGCATAACCAGTTGGCGCTCATCCAGTCCCAGAGGCCCTCCAGGCAGGGGACCAGACCTCCCCATCCCCACCCCCCCTCCCCCAAGTCCTCCACCAGCTGAGTGTCGTCAGGTCAGCGTACATTTGAAAACTCGCTCCACGACTCTCCAGATATCCAGCCAGGGGGTGCATGTAGATATTAAATAACAGCGGGGAGAGGGCAGAGCCCTGGGGAACCCCCCAGATGCTCGCCCTCCCCTCCGCACAGTGCCCCCCTAGTCTGACTTGCTCGGACCGGTCATTGAGCAATGAGTCAAACCAGGCCAAAGCCTTGTCACCCACTCCCGCCAGATCCCGCAGCCTCTGGAGCAGTACTGAACGGCCGATCATATCAAAGGCTGCTGACAAGTCAAGGAGGATAAGGGCAGATGGTCGGCCCTTGTCGCGTAACTCCAACAACCGCCCCTGAATGTCAAGCAGCGCTGACTCTGTGCCCCTACCTGGACGGAACCCTGATTGTAAATCGTGCAGAACTCCGTGCAGCTCGCAGTGGGCCTGAACTTGGGCAACGGTGAAGTGCTCCGAAATTCTAGCCAGGAGGGGGATTTGAGAGACCGGTCTGAAATGTTTCAGCTGGGATATCTCTGCACCAGGTTTTTTCAGCAGGGGAGTAACGATGGCGGCCTTCCACTCCCCAGGAACCACCCCTTCTTCCCAACTTGCGTTCACCAACTGCGTAATGATAGGGGCCAAGATATAGACTAACTCCTTGACTACAGGAGTAGGGAAAGTATCCAAGGGCGAGGATGAAGGCCCCATCTGTCCTATGAACCGTGTCACTTGATCACATGTCACTGGTTTGAAAGAAGTGAATAAGGGGCCTACATAAGGACACGATGGAATCAAAGCAGGTGTGTGTGGTGATGGGTTCCTGTTGACAATATTCTCCCTAATGTCAACCACTTTCCTATGAAAAAACTCTGCAATATCATTGCAAAAGCCTTCCGGAATTTGTGGGGACTTCCGTGGTCCATCTATGAATGCCTTTGTCACCTGGAATAGGGCAGCCCCTGGATTGGGGGCCGCCTGGACAGTGGACACGAGGAAGGTGGCTTTTGCACGGGAGATGGCCTGTCTATAAGCTTTGCGTTGGTAATTTACTAACCTAAGGCTTTCATCTGTGCGATACTTCCGCCAGCCCCGCTCCAACTGTCTGAGGCGGCATTTGGTGGAACGGAGATGGGGGGAGAACCAGCGATTCGAGATATGGATAGGAGCTCTGACAGGCACCCGGCGTAATGGGCAGACCTTGTCCACCACTGTCTGCCATACTTTCCGCATGCCCTGGTCAAGCTCCAGCAGCCCTTGCTGAGCATCAGCGCCCTGCTGTGCCAGCCCCATTTCATATGCCCGAGGGACAGTAAGATTGGCCCATTTCCTGCGTTCGGTCCAAGCTCTCTGTCCCCTGGTGGTGAGAGTTCTTTATGCACAGAGGGTGAAATGTGTGAAACAGCTATGTTGTCAGCGAATTTTGCACTTGTGTCTGGCAACACAGGTGCAGATGCTGTGAAAGTGAGGTGCCGGCCGTGGCCAATATGATCTCATCTGTGTCAGCTCGCGAGTGTGTACTAAGCAGATTCACCGAACACTCACACCGCGAGAAAATTACCCTTTTAGGTGCCGATACCAGGCAACCCACAGCACAGCTGCTGAGATGAGATGTTATCTCAGAGGTTGAGCCATGAAAATCCCCCCATGTTCAGGTGCCTGCTCCGTTAGTGGCCGCTCAGTGTACCGCACGTGCCGTGTGTGCTTCACTACACACAGCACGTGTGCAGTGGCGGATGCGAATGAGGTGGGTTTAGTC